>JAQOOF010000235.1:0-15000 GCA_029931835.1 Etheostoma nigrum
AGTTAACGTCACACAGACCCGTTGCCATGCGACCCGTTAACGTTACGGTGGATTTCAACAGTCGTACACATCGTTAATGTCGCACACGTGACCAAAACCAACCGTTAAAAACAATAATATTCATTTTCAAGCAAACTAAAAATATTTTTATTAAATTATAAAAATATTTAAAAAAGAAAGTTTTTCACTCATAACACACAGACCCGTCGCCATGCGACCCGTCGGCGGAGGGGTTAGCTAGCCTAAACTAGTGCTAAGCTAGTTAGCACGACGGCGACGCTGGCCGCCATGTTTTAGCTCCGCGGCTAACAGCTAGCAGGCCCTAACATCGACACACAGCACCTGGAATTGAAAGTATTCTATATTTATAAAAACCTTGCTGATTTGCGCTTCGATAATTGCGACGATGTCCCTGGCGAAGGTGCGGTTCTCCTCGGCCAGGATGGTCAGCATGTTGATGTGCGGCTTGCTGTTGAACGTCAGGTCCTCCAGCGAGGACTGGTACTCTCGGCGGGCGTCCTCCCGCGCCGCCCCGGCCTCCATCTTCGAGCTCGGAGACGCGGCGAACCCTACGCCAGCCGTGTGACTACCATGGCCACTGATGAGCAGGCAGTCCATGAACTCGCCAGGCCGGCCGTTGTGCCCTGACTCGGGGCAATAACGCCGCGTTTACACGGTGTTTTCAGCCGTTGTCGTCGTTGAGATCGCTCCGCCAGCTTCACCGACCACAACAAAATGGCGGCTGTGGACTGGAGGCCTTATACGTCACACGAGTTATATTTTTTGAGGCGTTCGCGCGTTTTGAAATAATCGGACAGATGGGTTTTCAAATGGGAAAATGTATGTTTTTTTGTTGTTTTTTTTATATTAAAGATTAATATCAAACATACAACAAGGCACATTGCAAACATATTCAGTCAATTCTGCATGAACTGAACACGGAGTACAACATTGATCCATTTTCCAAAAAACAACAACAATAAATAAATGGAAAAGAATAAAAATCCTTTAGTGTCGTTACCTGGGCAACGAGATTGAAGCAACACCTTTACAGTATAAAAATATAAAAAGTATGAAAATATAAAAATATGAAAATATAAAAATATGAAATATATGAAATATATAAAATATACAAATATACAAATATATAAAATATTAAATATACAAATATGAAATATAAAATATAAAATGTACAAATATAAAATATGAAAATATGAAAATATTTTTTATATTTTCATATTTTAATATTTTATATTATATCATTATATATAATTAAAATATAAAAATATAGAAATGTGAAAATATGAAAATATAAAAAATGAAACATAAAATGTAAGTAGTGCAGAAAAAAAGATAGGGGGGTGAATGTGGAGCACAGTACTGAGAGCAACTGTATACATATAATAAAATATATAAAATGTTAAAATATAAAAATATACAAAGAGCAACTATATACATATATGAAGTGGAGAGATAAAGAGTTGGTGTACACATTATGCAGAAATATAGTTTGGGTTATCAAAGGTCCTGAGTATTAAATATTACACAGTAAAGACATGAAATGTTAAGTAAGGGACTCAGCAGTTCGTTCTGGTGCATATACTGATTTTATACTGATTTTTATACTGATTATTATACAGATTTGTATACTGATTTTATACTGATTTTTATACTAATTTGTATACAGATTTTAATATATAAAAAGGATAAACTGAAATTAAATCCTGGAAACATTTGTCCACGTGTTGTTTAAACGCTCTGGGAAATAAAACACAACACAACCATGTGTTTTTGTTCTTTTAGAGCTCACGAACACAACGACGTCTGACTCGTTAGAAACGACGTCCCATCCGAGGAGGAGCACCTGAACGCAGCATACTGACAGACGTGACGTCAGCACAGCCCGGAGCCGGGCTTTTGGTTTTCATTGGTTCGATAAAATAACAGCCACAAAAATGAGCCAATCAGATTGAAGCGGTGTGAGATTTGTTTTTTTTACATAACGACAGAAACATTTCACAACATGTCAGCAACATGAGGCCCAATCATGGCGGCTCAAAGTGTAGTTTAATAGAGTCTAAATGTAGTTAAATAGAGTCTAATGTAGTTAAATAGAGTCTAAATGTAGTTTAATATAGTCTAAATGTAGGTTAACAGAGTCTAAATGTAGTTTAATATAGTCTAAATGTAGTTTAATATAGTCTAAATGTAGTTTAATATAGTCTAAATGTAGGTTAATATAGTCTAAATGTAGTTAAATAGAGTCTAAATGTAGTTTAATATAGTCTAAATGTAGGTTAATATAGTCTAAATGTAGTTAAATAGAGTTTAAATGTAGTTTAATATAGTATATATGTAGTTAAATATAGTCTAAAAGTAGTGATTATTTACATGGAGTCTGGTGGAGATATGCTGCTCTATAAACGCTAAAAGTAGTGATTATTTACATGGAGTCTGGTGGAGATATGCTGCTCTATACATGCTAAAAGTAGTGATTATTTACATGGAGTCTGGTGGAGATATGCTGCTCTATACACGCTAAAAGTAGTGATTATTTACATGGAGTCTGGTGGAGATATGCTGCTCTATACATGCTAAAAGTAGTGATTATTTACATGGAGTCTGGTGGAGATATGCTGCTCTATACATGCTAAAAGTAGTGATTATTTACATGGAGTCTGGTGGAGAAAGTAGTGATTATGAAGACTCGGCCGGGTGGGAGAAGAAAGAGAATCTGATCTGACGGGAAACACAACTGAGACATGATGAGTCATAGTTGGGCGGATTGTTTTGGCTGTGTGTGTGTGTGTATATATATATATATATATGATACTAGAATACACACTAGCTACAGAGCTCTACTCTCAGAGATATGTACCAATACTTCATGACAACAGGAGATTTATTGACACCGAAGACAAGAAAAAAACACGTCGGCATTAGAACATTATTATTATTGTTGTTGTTGTGGTTTTTGTTTTTTACACATTTTCGGGTGGTTGTGGTTGTAGATTCTCGATATTAAAACAAAACGGCATTAGGACATCTTCGCACTGACGAGTTAACAGCATCCAACATGGACCCCGGACCCTCTTGGACCCCGCACCCTCGGACTCCTTGGACTCCCCGGACCCTCTTGGCCCCCACACCCTTGAACTCCTCGGACTCCCTGGACCCTCCTGGCCCCCGCATCCTCGGACTTCCCGGAGCCCCCTCCCCATTGTAGATCAGTTCTGGAGATACTAAGTAGAGAATAAAGAAGACCCAGCACACCGGCCTCAGATCTGCAGTCTGCTCTTTATATTTCTGTACATGGATGTGCAAGATGTCAAGTTCAGAAAGAGAAGAACCAGGTCCAGGTCCAGGTCCAGGTCCCGCTCCGCCATCCCGCCCCCCCCCCCCCCTCAGGCGTCCGAGTCGTCGCTGCTGTCGCGGCTGATCTCGATCTGCAGCGAGGGCAGGTGGTCCAGCCGGCTCTTCTTGATCTTGGTGGACCCCCGCTCCTGCTTCTGTTTGATCATGGCGCCCCACATCTTCTGCAGCGTGGAGTCGTCTTCCTCCTCCCCCTCCGCCTCCTCCCCTGCCGCCCCGTTGCCCCGCCTGCCCTCGCTGGCGTCCTTCCTCCCCGTGGAGGAGGAGGAGGAGGAGGGGGGGGGAAGCCGGGCCGGCGCTCGCTGCGCCCGTCGTCCTCCAGGGAGCCGAGTCTGCTCCACAGCCCGCCTGCAGGTGGTGAAGACAAGACGTCTCTTTATTATTCTCAGACATAAAAAAACAAAATATACGCCACAAAAACATTAACAAGGCAACAAAGTCCTAAAAATAACCCCAAGAAGCAGCAAAGGCTAAAAAAACTAAACCCATCCTTAACATAGGCGACAAAAAACATCGGAAATGTTTAAAACTCTTAATTTAGGAGGAAAAGACAAACAATTGCCCCAGACAGCCTGTTGCCCTCCTGTTGCCCTCCTGTAACCCTCCTGTTGCCCTCCTGTAACCCTCCTGGTGCCCTCCTGCTGCCCTCCTGGTGCCCTCCTGTAACCCTCCTGGTGCCCTCCTGTAACCCTCCTGGTGCCCTCCTGTAACCCTCCTGGTGCCCTCCTGTAACCCTCCTGGTGCCCTCCTGTTGCCCTCCTGTAACCCTCCTGGTGCCCTCCTGTTGCCCTCCTGGTGCCCTCCTGGTGCCCTCCTGTTGCCCTCCTGTAACCCTCCTGGTGCCCTCCTGTTGCCCTCCTGTAACCCTCCTGGTGCCCTCCTGTTGCCCTCCTGTAACCCTCCTGGTGCCCTCCTGGTGCCCTCCTGTTGCCCTCCTGGTGCCCTCCTGGTGCCCTCCTGGTGCCCTCCTGTAACCCTCCTGGTGCCCTCCTGTTGCCCTCCTGTAACCCTCCTGGTGCCCTCCTGTTGCCCTCCTGTAACCCTCCTGGTGCCCTCCTGTTGCCCTCCTGTAACCCTCCTGGTGCCCTCCTGTAACCCTCCTGTAACCCTCCTGGTGCCCTCCTGGTGCCCTCCTGGTGCCCTCCTGTAACCCTCCTAGTGCCCTCCTGGTGCCCTCCTGTAACCCTCCTGGTGCCCTCCTGGTGCCCTCTTGTAACCCTCCTGTAACCCTCCTGGTGCCCTCCTGTAACCCTCCTAGTGCCCTCCTGGTGCCCTCCTGTAACCCTCCTAGTGCCCTCCTGGTGCCCTCCTGTAACCCTCCTGGTGCCCTCCTGGTGCCCTCCTGTAACCCTCCTGGTGCCCTCCTGTAACCCTCCTGGTGCCCTCCTGTAACCCTCCTGTAACCCTCCTGTTGCCCTCCTGGTGCCCTCCTGGTGCCCTCCTGTAACCCTCCTGTTGCCCTCCTGGTGCCCTCCTGTAACCCTCCTGGTGCCCTCCTGGTGCCCTCCTGTAACCCTCCTGTAACCCTCCTAGTGCCCTCCTGGTGCCCTCCTGTAACCCTCCTGGTGCCCTCCTGGTGCCCTCCTGTAACCCTCCTGGTGCCCTCCTGTTGCCCTCCTGTAACCCTCCTGGTGCCCTCCTGGTGCCCTCCTGTAACCCTCCTGGTGCCCTCCTGTAACCCTCCTGGTGCCCTCCTGTAACCCTCCTGGTGCCCTCCTGTAACCCTCCTGGTGCCCTCCTGGTGCCCTCCTGTAACCCTCCTGTTGCCCTCCTGGTGCCCTCCTGTAACCCTCCTGGTGCCCTCCTGGTGCCTTCCTGGTGCCCTCCTGTAACCCTCCTGTAACCCTCCTAGTGCCCTCCTGGTGCCCTCCTGGTGCCCTCCTGTAACCCTCCTGTAACCCTCCTAGTGCCCTCCTGGTGCCCTCCTGTAACCCTCCTGGTGCCCTCCTGGTGCCCTCCTGTTGCCCTCCTGGTGCCCTCCTGGTGCCCTCCTGGTGCCCTCCTGTAACCCTCCTGTAACCCTCCTGTTGCCCTCCTGGTGCCCTCCTGGTGCCCTCCTGTAACCCTCCTGTTGCCCTCCTGGTGCCCTCCTGTAACCCTCCTGGTGCCCTCCTGGTGCCCTCCTGTAACCCTCCTGTAACCCTCCTAGTGCCCTCCTGGTGCCCTCCTGTAACCCTCCTGGTGCCCTCCTGGTGCCCTCCTGGTGCCCTCCTGGAACCCTCCTGTAACCCTCCTGGTGCCCTCCTGTAACCCTCCTGGTGCCCTCCTGTTGCCCTCCTGTAACCCTCCTGGTGCCCTCCTGTTGCCCTCCTGTAACCCTCCTGGTGCCCTCCTGTAACCCTCCTGGTGCCCTCCTGTAACCCTCCTGTTGCCCTCCTGGTGCCCTCCTGGTGCCCTCCTGTAACCCTCCTGTTGCCCTCCTGGTGCCCTCCTGTAACCCTCCTGGTGCCCTCCTGTTGCCCTCCTGTAACCCTCCTGGTGCCCTCCTGTTGCCCTCCTGTAACCCTCCTGGTGCCCTCCTGTAACCCTCCTGGTGCCCTCCTGTAACCCTCCTGGTGCCCTCCTGTAACCCTCCTGGTGCCCTCCTGTAACCCTCCTGTTGCCCTCCTGGTGCCCTCCTGGTGCCCTCCTGTAACCCTCCTGTTGCCCTCCTGGTGCCCTCCTGTAACCCTCCTGGTGCCCTCCTGTAACCCTCCTGTAACCCTCCTAGTGCCCTCCTGGTGCCCTCCTGGTGCCCTCCTGTAACCCTCCTGTAACCCTCCTAGTGCCCTCCTGGTGCCCTCCTGTAACCCTCCTGGTGCCCTCCTGTTGCCCTCCTGGTGCCCTCCTGGTGCCCTCCTGGTGCCCTCCTGTTGCCCTCCTGTAGTCGTACCCGTCTTTCTGTCTTTGGATGCGTTGGAGTAGTCGGCTCTGGGCTCTTGCGTGGCCACGCCCAGTCTGCGATGCACGTCTCTGATTGGTTCCCTGGCTGGAGGCGGGTCTCTGGGGGAGACGGGGGAGGGCGAGCGCCGTCTGTCGGGGGAGTAGCGTCGTTTCCCCAAACGCTGCCGAACATCTGCAGACAACGTCACAACAGCTAATTAATGAGATACACACACACACACACGCACACACACACACACACACACAATACATATACACACACACCAGCCGGTGCTTAGCATCGCCCAAGACAATTGTTATTGGTTTAAAGAAATGCCAATAAACCGTGTGTGTGTGTGTGTGTGTGTGTGTGTGTGTGTGTGTGTGTGAGACCAGCAGCAGACCTGTCTTCCCACTGGCGGCCACCGGGGGGGGCTGTCTGTGCTGAGAGTGTCTCTTCTTCTCCTCCAGCAGCTGCCGGACGTCCGTGACCTTGCAGGGCGACGTGGACTTGGCTCGGCTCTGAGATCCCGACCCCCCCACCCGGTTCCTGCTCACAGAGACAGAGACACAGCGTAAAGACGTGGACGCTGTCGACATGTATACTAGCTGTGGGACATGTACACTAGCTGTGAGACATGTATACTAGCTGTGGGACATGTACACTAGCTGTGGAACATGTACACTAGCTGTGAGACATGTATACTAGCTGTGGGACATGTATACTAGCTGTGAGACATGTGTACTAGCTGTGAGACATGTATACTAGCTGCGGGACATGTACACTAGCTGTGAGACATGTACACTAGCTGTGGGACATGTATACTAGCTGTGGGACATGTATACAAGCTGTGGGACATGTATACAAGCTGCGGGACATGTATACTAGCTGTGGGACATGTGTACTAGCTGTGGGACATGTATACTAGCTGTGAGACATGTATACTAGCTGTGGGACATGTATACTAGCTGTGGGACATGTGTACTAGCTGTGAGACATGTGTACTAGCTGTGGGACATGTATACTAGCTGTGGGACATGTGTACTAGCTGTGAGACATGTATACTAGCTGTGGGACATGTATACTAGCTGTGGGACATGTGTACTAGCTGTGGGACATGTATACAAGCTGTGGGACATGTATACTAGCTGTGGGACATGTGTACTAGCTGTGGGACATGTGTACTAGCTGTGGGACATGTGTACTAGCTGTGGGACATGTGTACTAGCTGTGAGACATGTGTACTAGCTGTGGGACATGTATACTAGCTGTGGAACATGTGTACTAGCTGTGAGACATGTATACTAGCTGTGGGACATGTATACTAGCTGTGGGACATGTATACAAGCTGTGGGACATGTGTACTAGCTGTGGGACATGTGTACTAGCTGTGGGACATGTGTACTAGCTGTGGGACATGTATACTAGCTGTGGGACATGTGTACTAGCTGTGAGACATGTGTACTAGCTGTGGGACATGTATACTAGCTGTGGGACATGTGTACTAGCTGTGGGACATGTACACTAGCTGTGGAACATGTACACTAGCTGTGAGACATGTATACTAGCTGTGGGACATGTATACTAGCTGTGAGACATGTGTACTAGCTGTGAGACATGTATACTAGCTGCGGGACATGTACACTAGCTGTGAGACATGTACACTAGCTGTGGGACATGTATACTAGCTGTGGGACATGTATACAAGCTGTGGGACATGTATACAAGCTGCGGGACATGTATACTAGCTGTGGGACATGTGTACTAGCTGTGGGACATGTATACTAGCTGTGAGACATGTATACTAGCTGTGAGACATGTGTACTAGCTGTGAGACATGTATACTAGCTGTGGGACATGTATACTAGCTGTGGGACATGTATACTAGCTGTGGGACATGTGTACTAGCTGTGAGACATGTATACTAGCTGTGGGACATGTATACTAGCTGTGGGACATGTGTACTAGCTGTGGGACATGTATACAAGCTGTGGGACATGTATACTAGCTGTGGGACATGTGTACTAGCTGTGGGACATGTGTACTAGCTGTGGGACATGTGTACTAGCTGTGGGACATGTGTACTAGCTGTGAGACATGTGTACTAGCTGTGGGACATGTATACTAGCTGTGGAACATGTGTACTAGCTGTGAGACATGTATACTAGCTGTGGGACATGTATACTAGCTGTGGGACATGTATACAAGCTGTGGGACATGTGTACTAGCTGTGGGACATGTGTACTAGCTGTGGGACATGTGTACTAGCTGTGGGACATGTATACTAGCTGTGGGACATGTGTACTAGCTGTGAGACATGTGTACTAGCTGTGGGACATGTATACTAGCTGTGGGACATGTGTACTAGCTGTGAGACATGTATACTAGCTGTGAGACATGTATACTAGCTGTGGAACATGTGTACTAGCTGTGAGACATGTATACTAGCTGTGGGACATGTATACTAGCTGTGGGACATGTATACTAGCTGTGGGTAGCTGTGGGACATGTATACTAGCTGTGGGACATGTATACTAGCTGTGAGACATGTGTACTAGCTGTGGGACATGTATACTAGCTGTGAGACATGTATACTAGCTGTGAGACATGTGTACTAGCTGTGAGACATGTATACTAGCTGTGAGACATGTATACTAGCTGTGAGACATGTGTGAGACATGTGTACTAGCTGTGAGACATGTGTACTAGCTGTGAGACATGTATACTAGCTGTGAGACATGTATACTAGCTGTGGGACATGTATACTAGCTGTGGGACATGTGTGAGACATGTGTACTAGCTGTGAGACATGTGTACTAGCTGTGAGACATGTATACTAGCTGTGAGACATGTATACTAGCTGTGGGACATGTGTACTAGCTGTGGGACATGTATACTAGCTGTGGGACATGTGTACTAGCTGTGGGACATGTACACTAGCTGTGGGACATGTGTACTAGCTGTGGGACATGTGTACTAGCTGTGGGACATGTATACTAGCTGTGGGACATGTGTACTAGCTGTGAGACATGTATACTAGCTGTGAGACATGTATACTATACTAGCTGTGGGACATGTGTACTAGCTGTGGGACATGTATACTAGCTGTGGGACATGTATACTAGCTGTGGGACATGTGTACTAGCTGTGGGACATGTGTACTAGCTGTGGGACATGTGTACTAGCTGTGGGACATGTGTACTAGCTGTGGGACATGTGTACTAGCTGTGGGACATGTATACTAGCTGTGGGACATGTATACTAGCTGTGGGACATGTATACAAGCTGTGGGACATGTGTACTAGCTGTGGGACATGTATACTAGCTGTGGGACATGTATACTAGCTGTGGGACATGTATACTAGCTGTGGGACATGTATACTAGCTGTGGGACATGTGTACTAGCTGTGAGACATGTGTACTAGCTGTGGGACATGTATACTAGCTGTGGAACATGTGTACTAGCTGTGGAACATGTGTACTAGCTGTGGGACATGTATACTAGCTGTGGGACATGTATACTAGCTGTGAGACATGTATACTAGCTGTGGGACATGTATACTAGCTGTGGGACATGTGTACTAGCTGTGAGACATGTGTACTAGCTGTGGGACATGTATACTAGCTGTGGGACATGTGTACTAGCTGTGAGACATGTATACTAGCTGTGGGACATGTATACTAGCTGTGGGACATGTGTACTAGCTGTGGGACATGTATACAAGCTGTGGGACATGTATACTAGCTGTGGGACATGTGTACTAGCTGTGGGACATGTGTACTAGCTGTGGGACATGTGTACTAGCTGTGGGACATGTGTACTAGCTGTGAGACATGTGTACTAGCTGTGGGACATGTATACTAGCTGTGGAACATGTGTACTAGCTGTGAGACATGTATACTAGCTGTGGGACATGTATACTAGCTGTGGGACATGTATACAAGCTGTGGCACATGTGTACTAGCTGTGGGACATGTGTACTAGCTGTGGGACATGTGTACTAGCTGTGGGACATGTATACTAGCTGTGGGACATGTGTACTAGCTGTGAGACATGTGTACTAGCTGTGGGACATGTATACTAGCTGTGGGACATGTGTACTAGCTGTGGGACATGTACACTAGCTGTGGAACATGTACACTAGCTGTGAGACATGTATACTAGCTGTGGGACATGTATACTAGCTGTGAGACATGTGTACTAGCTGTGAGACATGTATACTAGCTGCGGGACATGTACACTAGCTGTGAGACATGTACACTAGCTGTGGGACATGTATACTAGCTGTGGGACATGTATACAAGCTGTGGGACATGTATACAAGCTGCGGGACATGTATACTAGCTGTGGGACATGTGTACTAGCTGTGGGACATGTATACTAGCTGTGAGACATGTATACTAGCTGTGAGACATGTGTACTAGCTGTGAGACATGTATACTAGCTGTGGGACATGTATACTAGCTGTGGGACATGTATACTAGCTGTGGGACATGTGTACTAGCTGTGAGACATGTATACTAGCTGTGGGACATGTATACTAGCTGTGGGACATGTGTACTAGCTGTGGGACATGTATACAAGCTGTGGGACATGTATACTAGCTGTGGGACATGTGTACTAGCTGTGGGACATGTGTACTAGCTGTGGGACATGTGTACTAGCTGTGGGACATGTGTACTAGCTGTGAGACATGTGTACTAGCTGTGGGACATGTATACTAGCTGTGGAACATGTGTACTAGCTGTGAGACATGTATACTAGCTGTGGGACATGTATACTAGCTGTGGGACATGTATACAAGCTGTGGGACATGTGTACTAGCTGTGGGACATGTGTACTAGCTGTGGGACATGTGTACTAGCTGTGGGACATGTATACTAGCTGTGGGACATGTGTACTAGCTGTGAGACATGTGTACTAGCTGTGGGACATGTATACTAGCTGTGGGACATGTGTACTAGCTGTGAGACATGTATACTAGCTGTGAGACATGTATACTAGCTGTGGAACATGTGTACTAGCTGTGAGACATGTATACTAGCTGTGGGACATGTATACTAGCTGTGGGACATGTATACTAGCTGTGGGTAGCTGTGGGACATGTATACTAGCTGTGGGACATGTATACTAGCTGTGAGACATGTGTACTAGCTGTGGGACATGTATACTAGCTGTGAGACATGTATACTAGCTGTGAGACATGTGTACTAGCTGTGAGACATGTATACTAGCTGTGAGACATGTATACTAGCTGTGAGACATGTGTGAGACATGTGTACTAGCTGTGAGACATGTGTACTAGCTGTGAGACATGTATACTAGCTGTGAGACATGTATACTAGCTGTGGGACATGTATACTAGCTGTGGGACATGTGTGAGACATGTGTACTAGCTGTGAGACATGTGTACTAGCTGTGAGACATGTATACTAGCTGTGAGACATGTATACTAGCTGTGGGACATGTGTACTAGCTGTGGGACATGTATACTAGCTGTGGGACATGTGTACTAGCTGTGGGACATGTACACTAGCTGTGGGACATGTGTACTAGCTGTGGGACATGTGTACTAGCTGTGGGACATGTATACTAGCTGTGGGACATGTGTACTAGCTGTGAGACATGTATACTAGCTGTGAGACATGTATACTATACTAGCTGTGGGACATGTGTACTAGCTGTGGGACATGTATACTAGCTGTGGGACATGTGTACTAGCTGTGGGACATGTGTACTAGCTGTGGGACATGTATACTAGCTGTGAGACATGTATACTAGCTGTGAGACATGTGTACTAGCTGTGAGACATGTATACTAGCTGTGAGACATGTATACTAGCTGTGAGACATGTGTGAGACATGTGTACTAGCTGTGAGACATGTATACTAGCTGTGAGACATGTATACTATCTGTGGGACATGTGTACTAGCTGTGGGACATGTGTACTAGCTGTGAGACATGTGTACTAGCTGTGAGACATGTGTACTAGCTGTGGGACATGTGTACTAGCTGTGGGACATGTATACTAGCTGTGAGACATGTATACTAGCTGTGAGACATGTATACTAGCTGTGGGACATGTATACTAGCTGTGAGACATGTATACTAGCTGTGAGACATGTATACTAGCTGTGGGACATGTATACTAGCTGTGAGACATGTATATTAGCTGTGGGACATGTATACTAGCTGTGAGACATGTATACTAGCTGTGGGACATGTGTACTAGCTGTGGGACATGTACACTAGCTGTGGGACATGTGTACTAGCTGTGGGACATGTATACTAGCTGTGGGACATGTATACTAGCTGTGGGACATGTGTACTAGCTGTGAGACATGTATACTATACTAGCTGTGGGACATGTGTACTAGCTGTGGGACATGTATACTAGCTGTGGGACATGTGTACTAGCTGTGACTAAGTGTTATCTGGCTGTGGGACATGTGTACTAGCTGTGGGACATGTGTACTAGCTGTGAGACATGTATACTAGCTGTGAGACATGTACACTAGCTGTGAGACATGTACACTAGCTGTGGGACATGTGTACTAGCTGTGGGACATGTGTACTAGCTGTGAGACATGTGTACTAGCTGTGAGACATGTGTACTAGCTGTGAGACATGTATACTAGCTGTGGGACATGTGTACTAGCTGTGGGACATGTGTACTAGCTGTGGGACATGTGTACTAGCTGTGGGACATGTATACTAGCTGTGGGACATGTATACTAGCTGTGGGACATGTGTACTAGCTGTGAGACATGTATACTAGCTGTGGGACATGTATACTAGCTGTGGGACATGTATACTAGCTGTGGGACATGTATACTAGCTGTGAGACATGTGTACTAGCTGTGAGACATGTGTACTAGCTGTGAGACATGTATACTAGCTGTGGGACATGTATACTAGCTGTGAGACATGTATACTAGCTGTGGGACATGTACACTAGCTGTGAGACATGTGTACTAGCTGTGAGACATGTATACTAGCTGTGAGACATGTATACTAGCTGTGGGACATGTGTACTAGCTGTGGGACATGTATACTAGCTGTGAGACATGTATACTAGCTGTGAGACATGTATACTAGCTGTGGGACATGTGTACTAGCTGTGGGACATGTATACTAGCTGTGGGACATGTATACTAGCTGTGAGACATGTATACTAGCTGTGGGACATGTATACTAGCTGTGAGACATGTATACTAGCTGTGGGACATGTGTACTAGCTGTGGGACATGTATACTAGCTGTGGGACATGTATACTAGCTGTGAGACATGTATACTAGCTGTGGGACATGTATACTAGCTGTGGGACATGTATACTAGCTGTGAGACATGTATACTAGCTGTGGGACATGTATACTAGCTGTGGGACATGTATACTAGCTGTGAGACATGTATACTAGCTGTGGGACATGTATACTAGCTGTGGGACATGTATACTAGCTGTGGGACATGTATACTAGCTGTGGGACATGCGAGAGGGACAGAATGGCGGCGTCTCTGACCGGATGCTCTTCAGCTGCGTGTCCACCTCGTCGGCGTACATGGTCATCTTCTTGGTCTTCTTGGGCGACGGCGTGGAGATCATCTTCAGCTCCAGGTCGTAGTCCATTTCGTCCGACTCCGACCAATGGGACGGGGACCGCTCGGCACGGCTGCGGAGACCCGCCCCCGGCAGGCGCACGCCTCCGCCGCCGCGCTCCTTCTCCACTCGCTCCCGGTACTCCACCACGCGGTCGTCTGAGTCCATGTCCTCGTCTCCGTCCTCTTCTTCCTCCTCCTCTTCCTCTTTGATTGGTTCCTCGGGCAGGTTCACCAGGTCCGCTGGAGGAAACAAGACATAAATAAAAGATAATGTTAAATGAGATTATACACACACACACACACACACACACACACACACACACACACACACACACAGATATATATGAACAAACAGAGAAATGTTTCTTTTTAGATGTTGAGAAAGTTTCCTATGTTGCTCTATACACGCTAAAAGTAGTGATTATTTACATGGAGTCTGGTGGAGATATGCTGCTCTATACACGCTAAAAGTAGTGATTATTTACATGGAGTCTGGTGGAGATATGCTGCTCTATACACGCTAAAAGTAGTGATTATTTACATGGAGTCTGGTGGAGATATGCTGCTCTATACACGCTAAAAGTAGTGATTATTTACATGGAGTCTGGTGGAGATATGCTGCTCTATACACGCTAAAAGTAGTGATTATTTACATGGAGTCTGGTGGAGATATGCTGCTCTATACACGCTAAAAGTAGTGATTATTTACATGGAGTCTGGTGGAGATATGCTGCTCTATACATGCTAAAAGTAGTGATTATTTACATGGAGTCTGGTGGAGATATGCTGCTCTATACACGCTAAAAGTAGTGATTATTTACATGGAGTCTGGTGGAGATATGCTGCTCTATACACGCTAAAAGTAGTGATTATTTACATGGAGTCTGGTGGAGATATGCTGCTTTATACATGCTAAAAGTAGTGATTATTTACATGGAGTCTGGTGGAGATATGCTGCTCTATACATGCTAAAAGTAGTGATTATTTACATGGAGTCTGGTGGAGATATGCTGCTCTATACACGCTAAAAGTAGTGATTATTTACATGGAGTCTGGTGGGTTTGGTGATGGTGATGTCGGGGCTGTTTCATGTTAAACTTAAAGGATCTTCCTCTTTAACTAAAAGATCTATCTCTGTAGGGATCCATCCCATAATGTTGTCAGA
>JAQOOF010000235.1:20000-22500 GCA_029931835.1 Etheostoma nigrum
GACCGCCTCCATACGCACGTTGGAGATAGCTGAGCACCACAGAAGAAGAAGACACGATCAACTGTCACAGTCCACACACGAGAGACAGAGAGAGAGACAGACAGAGAGAGACAGAGAGAGAGACAGACAGAGAGAGACAGAGAGAGAGACAGACAGAGAGAGACAGAGAGAGAGACACGAGAAAGAGACAGACAGAGAGAGAGACAGACAGAGAGAGACAGAGAGAGAGACAGACAGAGAGAGACAGAGAGAGAGACACGAGAAAGAGACAGAGACAGAGAGAGACATACACACACGAGAGACAGAGAGAGAGAGAGAGAGAGACAGACAGAGAGAGACAGAGAGAGAGACACGAGAAAGAGACAGAGACAGAGAGAGACATACACACACGAGAGACAGAGAGAGAGAGAGAGAGAGAGAAAGAGAGACAGGGACATGTCTCTCCTCACCTTTCTTCATGGTGTCCTTATCCAGAAAAACGTCCCTGTGTTCAACGTTCTCCTCGGGACGGATATGGAAACGTCTCGCTCGCTTCTCCTTTCTCTCAATCGCCTCCTGAGGACGGACGGACGGACGGACACACACACACACACACACACACACACACACGGACACACACACACGGACACACGGACACACACACACGGACACACACACACACAGAGAGGTTTGTCATGTCACTCTTCTGTAGGACACTAAGTCTCTGGTCCTCCGTCCCTGCGTACCTTTGAGTTGACGTCTATCCCCGTGATGAAGGCTCCAGCCTTGTTCTCATATCGCCGGCTCGTATCCTGCAAAACAAAACCATCACGTTCATCTAAGACTGAGAGACATCTAACCCTCCCGATGTCCTCCTTTAATACATGTCCATATCTGAGAGACATCTAACCCTCCTGCTGTCCTCCTTTAATACATGTCCATATCTGAGAGACATCTAACCCTCCCGATGTCCTCCTTAAATACATGTCCATATCTGAGAGACATCTAACCCTCCTGCTGTCCTCCTTTAATAAATGTCCATATCTGAGAGACATCTAACCCTCCTGCTGTCCTCCTTTAATACATGTCCATATCTGAGAGACATCTAACCCTCCTGCTGTCCCCCTTTAATACATGTCCATATCTGAGAGACATCTAACCCTCCTGCTGTCCCCCTTTAATACATGTCCATATCTGAGAGACATCTAACCCTCCTGCTGTCCCCCTTTAATACATGTCCATATCTGAGAGACATCTAACCCTCCTGCTGTCCCCCTTTAATACATGTCCATATCTGAGAGACATCTAACCCTCCTGCTGTCCCCCTTTAATACATGTCCATATCTGAGAGACATCTAACCCTCCTGCTGTCCCCCTTTAATACATGTCCATATCTGAGAGACATCTAACCCTCCTGCTGTCCCCCTTTAATAAATGTCCATATCTAAAATATGAGTTTCTTTTAAACCAAATTACCATAAAAATGGATTCCTTCCAACGCTCTTTATAAATACAACTGATCTCTCTTATTCCTCTGATCTTAACTATTAGTCAAAATAAGTCATAATTTCAGCTTTTTTAACTCTAATATCAGGTATAATTCTATATAAATGAGGGTTATTGACATGAATTCCAGAAAGTATAAAACTAGCACCAGAGACCCTGAAGCTGTCTTTCTCCCACATTGTGTTAACGTTACGCCAAACTCCTATTCAAACCACACGAGTTTTAATTATAACGTTACTAAGTAATAGTAACTACACATATCCTGTCTAATATAAGGAAAGTTAACCAAACCAACTAAGTCCTTTACTTCTACAGGCTGTAACCACAGACTGTATATTCTGGATATTCACATTATTCGTGTTATGCATACTGTCTGTTGGTGGGATGATGCAGAGGAACTTCCTCTAAAAGTAAAACAAAAATAAAAATTAATTTTCTAAAATTGGGGATTTTAAAACGGCCGAATTGAAAAGTGATTTTGCGTTTATCAGAATCGTCAAACGATTTTAATTATTTCTAAAAACCTGCCTTGTTTTGGGCTTTAACAACATTTAACTCGCAGTTTTCTGACCGGAGTCTGGTGTTAGCACGGTAACGTTGCCCGGAGAGGCTACCAGCAACAAGTGGCTTAAATAACAAGTAAACGACGTTTTAAATGTAAAGTAGATCGAGTAGAGAGCCGTTATCCGTCGTTAACCGGTAACCCGTAACGTAACGGTCACCGTGCTAACAACTAGTTCCCGGAGAGAACGACCGACAGAGCCGGGAGTCGAAGTTAGCACACGCCGACACTTCGAGCGGTCCCGACGGCCACAAAAACACGCTAGTCCCCGGTCTGGCAAGGCCTCGCCCCGGACACTTACCGGTAGCAGCTCCTTCAGGGAACGGTTAACGGAAACGTCCTCAGTCTCCAGCTCGCCCTCCTCCACCTCCATCGGTTCGGCTTCGCGGACATCTCCGTCCGACCCGGAGTCCGATTCCGAGCGGTCCGAGCCGCTGTCTGGTTTCACGGACA
>JAQOOF010000235.1:30000-37500 GCA_029931835.1 Etheostoma nigrum
AGTACGAGGGTGGAGGATGTGTCTATAGTACGAGGGTGGAGGATATGTCTGTAGTACGAGGGTGGAGGATGTGTCTATAGTACGAGGGTGGAGGATATGTCTGTAGTACGAGGGTGGAGGATGTGTCTATAGTACGAGGGTGGAGGATATGTCTGTAGTACGAGGGTGGAGGATGTGTCTATAGTACGAGGGTGGAGGATGTGTCTGTAGTACGTGGGTGGAGGATGTGTCTGTAGTACGAGGGTGGAGGATGTGTCTATAGTACGTGGGTGGAGGATGTGTCTGTAGTACGAGGGTGGAGGATGTGTCTATAGTACGAGGGTGGAGGATGTGTCTATAGTACGAGGGTGGAGGATGTGTCTGTAGTACGAGGGTGGAGGATGTGTCTATAGTACGAGGGTGGAGGATGTGTCTGTAGTACGAGGGTGGAGGATGTGTCTGTAGTACGAGGGTGGAGGATGTGTCTATAGTACGAGGGTGGAGGATCTGTCTCACCAGGTGTGTGTCGTCTGCCGGGACGGTGAAGCTGCAGCTGCTCGACGTTGATCTGGAAATCTTCCCGCTCTCCTTCTTCATGTGAATCCTGCAGATTATAATAAAAACATCAGTCACACACACACACACACACACACACACACACACACACACACACACACACACACACACACACACACACACACACACACACACACACACACACCTGTCTTGTTGTCCCGCCTCCGGAGAGCTGGGATTGGACGGCTCCTCCAGTGTCGGGTGGCAGCTGTCGAAGCTCCTCTGCTCACTGAGAAGACTGAAACATTCACAGCATCTGTTAGCCTAGCTTAGCACAAAGACTGGTAGGTCTGCTGCTAGTTGCACCCTGTCTCCCCCCCCCAATGGACACATGGAATAAACCTCTTAGACTATCATTCTGGTCTTTGTTTCTGTGTCACTGACATGTTGTCAGGTGTAGCAGGAGAAATACAACGTTGTGGTTTCTGTGTCACGGACGTGTTGTCAGGTGTAGAAGGAGAAATACAACGCTGTTGTTTCTGTGTCACTGACGTGTTGTCAGGTGTAGAAGGAGAAATACAACGCTGTTGTTTCTGTGTCACTGACGTGTTGTCAGGTGTAGCAGGAGAAATACAACGCTGTTGTTTCTGTGTCACTGACGTGTTGTCAGGTGTAGCAGGAGAAATACAACGTTGTGGTTTCTGTGTCACTGACATGTTGTCAGGTGTAGCAGGAGAAATACAATGTTGTTGTTTCTGTGTCACTGACATGTTGTCAGGTGTAGCAGGAGAAATACAACGGTGTGGTTTCTGTGTCACTGACGTGTTGTCAGGTGTAGCAGGAGAAATACAACGTTGTGGTTTCTGTGTCACTGACGTGTTGTCAGGTGTAGCAGGAGAAATACAACGTTGTGGTGTCTTTGTCACTGACGTGTTGTCAGGTGTAGCAGGAGAAATACAACGGTGTTTCTGTGTCACTGACATGTTGTCAGGTGTAGCAGGAGAAATACAACGCTGTTGTTTCTGTGTCACTGACGTGTTGTCAGGTGTGGCAGGAGAAAGACAACGTTGTTGTTTCTGTGTCACTGACGTGTTGTCAGGTGTAGCAGGAGAAATACAACGTTGTGGTTTCTGTGTCTCTGACATGTTGTCAGGTGTAGCAGGAGAAATACAACGTTGTTGTTTCTGTGTCACTGACGTGTTGTCAGGTGTAGCAGAAGAAATACGACGTTGTTGTTTCTGTGTCACTGGCGTGTTGTCAGGTGTAGCAGGAGAAATACAACGTTGTGGTTTCTCTGTCACTGACGTGTTGTCAGGTGTAGCAGGAGAAAGACAACGTTGTTGTTTCTGTGTCACTGACATGTTGTCAGGTGTAGCAGGAGAAATACAACGGTGTTGTGTCTGTGTCACTGACGTGTTGTCAGGTGTAGCAGGAGAAATACAACGTTGTAGTTTCTGTGTCACTGACGTGTTGTCAGGTGTAGCAGGAGAAATACAACGGTGTGGTTTCTGTGTCACTGACATGTTGTCAGGTGTATCAGGATAAATACAACGTTGTTGTTTCTGTGTCACTGACGTGTTGTCAGGTGTAGCAGGAGAAATACAACGTTGTAGTTTCTGTGTCACTGACGTGTTGTCAGGTGTAGCAGGAGAAATACAACGGTGTGGTTTCTGTGTCACTGACGTGTTGTCAGGTGTAGCAGGAAAAATACAACGTTGTGGTTTCTGTGTCACTGACGTGTTGTCAGGTGTAGCAGGAGAAATACAACGTTGTTGTTTCTGTGTCACTGACGTGTTGTCAGGTGTAGCAGGAGAAATACAACGTTGTTGTTTCTGTGTCACTGACGTGTTGTCAGGTGTAGCAGGAGAAATACAACGTTGTGGTTTCTGTGTCACTGACGTGTTGTCAGGTGTAGCAGGAGAAACACAACGTTGTTGTTTCTGTGTCACTGACATGTTGTCAGGTGTAGCAGGAGAAATACAACGGTGTTGTGTCTGTGTCACTGACGTGTTGTCAGGTGTAGCAGGAGAAATACAACGGTGTTTCTGTGTCATTGACGTGTTGTCAGGTGTAGCAGGAGAAATACAACGTTGTAGTTTCTGTGTCACTGACGTGTTGTCAGGTGTAGCAGGAGAAATACAACGGTGTTTCTGTGTCACTGACGTGTTGTCAGGTAGTTACCTCCTGTGGTTGTGTTTCTCCGTCTGGCTGTCAACGCTCAGCAGACGAGGAAAAAGTCCCGAGCGTCTCTTCACGGGAGATTTCACATTACACTGACACACACACACACACACACACACACGCACACACAGATGCACACGCACACACACACACACACACACACACACACACACACACAGACGCACACACACGCACACACACACACACACAGACGCACACACACACACACACACAGACGCACACAGACACACACACACGCACACACACAGACACAAACACAGTTAACAGTCTGTCAAAAAATATTGAAATCTCAAAATTGAAAATCTAAAGACTAATATATAAATAAGACACAATTAGAAGACCGTTGAGACTCACCTCGGGGGGGGTGATGTGTGCCAGACCCCCCCCACTCAGACTGGTGGGCAGGCCGGCCCCGCCCCGCGACATGGTCTCCATGGAGACGCTCCGCCCCCGCATCGCCCTCTGATGGAGAAGGAGAGAGAGCGAGGTGATGTGAGGTTTACGGGTCAGACACAGACACACACACACACACACACACATACACACACACACACACACACACACACACAGACACACACAGACATACAGACATACACACACACACACACACACAGACACACACAGACATACAGACATATACACACACACACACACACACACACACACACAGACATACAGACATATACACACACACACACACACACACACACAGACACACACAGACATACAGACACACACACACACACACACACACACACACAGACATACAGACATATACACACACACTCACAGACACACACACACACACACACACAGACATACACACATACACACACACTCACAGACACACACACACACACACACAGACATACAGACATATACACACACACACACACACACAGACACACACAGACATACAGACATACACACACACACACACACACACACACACACAGACATACAGACATATACACACACACACACAGACACACACAGACATACAGACACACACACACACACACACACACACACACACACAGACATACAGACATATACACACACACACACACACACACACACACAGACACACACAGACATACAGACATACACACACACACACACACACACACACACACACACAGACACACACAGACACACACAGACATACAGACATATACACACACACTCACACACCTTGATGGACTCCAGCAGACCTCCGTGGGCGTGTCCGTTCTCAGCTCGCCCCTCCTCCTCTAGACCTGACGTCAATCCCAGCATGCACTGGGAGCGTCTGTACAGCTCATCGTGGAGGCTGTCCAGCAGGGCGGCCCGGGTACGCTCCTAGACACACACACACACACACACACACATATACATACACACACATACACACACACACACACACACACACACACACACATATACATACACACACATACACACACACACATATACATACACACACATACACACACACACACACATATACATACACACATACACACACACACACACACACGCAGGCACACACACACAGACACACACACACACACACACACACACACACGCAGACACACTCACACACACACACAGACACACACACGCAGACACACACATATACACACACACACACACGCAGACACACGTGTACACACACAACGTAGGGTAAGTCAGTCAAGTAGACAAAAACATTGTGAGGTACCCCCCCCCCCGGGCTCTTACCTCCAGCCGGGCGAAGCGGTCGCTCTTGTAGCAGGACAGCTCTGCGTTGATGAGCTTCGTGAGCAGGAACTCTCTGAACTCTGGACCCTGAACACACAGAAGCTGCATGAGGGCGGAGTCAAACCTCCTCCTCTCACCTTCTTTCACTTAGGGATTACTTTCTGGGCATTATAGGCTTTTATTTTGAAAGGACAGCTGTAGACATGACAGGGGAGAGAGAGGGGGGATGACATGCAGCAAAGGGCCGCAGGTCGGAGTCCAACCCGGGCCCTCTATATATGTGCGCCCGCTCTACCGGCTGAGCTACCCGGGCGCCCTGTCCTCTCACCTTCTTCAACACAGCTGGATTAGGGAGGGGGGGGCCGAACGGAGGCACGTCTTCTCGGGCTGTCACGGACACCTGTCAATCACAACAGACATGTTACAGAGACACCATGGAGTTAATGTCTCCATAGGAAGGAAGGAAGGAAGGAAGGAAGGAAGGAAGGAAGGAAGGAAGGTAGGAGGGAAGTAGGGAAGGAAGTAGGGAAGGAAGGACGGTAGGAAGGAAAAAAAGGAGGGAAGTAAGGAAGGAAAAAAGGAAGGAAGGAAGGAAGTAAAAAAGGAAGGAAGGGAGGAAGTAAAAAAGGAAGGAAGGAAGGAAAAAGAAAGGAAGAAAGGAAAAAGGAAGGAAAAAGGAAAGAAAAATGGAAGGAAGGAAGGAAGGAAGGAAGGAAGAAAAGAAGGAAGGAAAAAGGAAGGAAGGAAGGAAGGAAGGAAGGTAGGAAGGAAGTAAAAAAGGAAGGAAGGGAGGAAGTAAAAAAGGAAGGAAGGAAGGAAAAAGAAAGGAAGAAAGGAAAAAGGAAGGAAAAAGGAAGGAAGGAAGGAAGGAAGGAAGGAAGGTAGGAAGGAAGTAAAAAAGGAAGGAAGGGAGGAAGTAAAAAAGGAAGGAAGGAAGGAAAAAGAAAGGAAGAAAGGAAAAAGGAAGGAAAAAGGAAAGAAAAATGGAAGGAAGGAAGGAAGGAAGGAAGGAAGGAAGGTAGGAAGGTAGGAGGGAAGTAGGGAAGGAAGTAGTGAAGGAAGGAAGGTAGAAAGGAAAAAAAGGAGGGAAGTAGGGAAGGAAAAAATGAAGGGAGGAAGGATTGTTTTGTAACTGAAAAGCTAAAAATCTCCCACACACACACACACACACACACACACACACACACACACACACACACACACACACACCCCCACCTTGTAGGAGCCGCCCTCCGCCTGCACCACGACGAAGGCGTGCAGGAAGTTGGAGGCGATCATGTCGGGGACGAACGGCGTGGCGTCCTCCTGGAACACCACGGCAACGATGTCGTTCCCTATGTGCCGCTTCCTCTGCAGCTGGAGGACATCATTCATTATTCATCATTAATTATTCATTATTCATTATTAATTATTAATACATCATTAATTATTCATCATTCATTTAACAGTTTAACAGTTTATTTCCTTCTTAAGGTTGTGTTTCTCTAAAAGTTGAGTCTTGAAAATGTATGGTCAATAAACCTCATTTATAGGAAATTATACCTAATGTTTGAGTTAGAAAAGCAGAAATTAGGAATTATTGAGACTAAAATTGAAGGAATGTACAGTGTGCAGAGGGAATCTGAAAGACAGCCGTTGGTCCCGCCCCTCGGGCCGAGCCCAGCCAATGAGGAGCCCCCGGGTCTGTGTACCTGCTGCGTGTCCCCCTCGGTGAAGGGCAGCTTGGTGGAGACGTGGAACATGATCTCCTGCTGCCGGTGGACGGTGTAGACCGAGTGAGACCCCGTCTGCCCGTGGGACACATCCAGACCCCCCCGAAACCTGCACACAGGGACAAGACAGCTAGTACTAACTAGACATAGTGACCCCCCCGAAACCTGCACACAGGGACAAGACAGCTAGCACTTACTAGACATAGTGACCCCCCCAAAACTTGCAAACAGGGACAAGACAGCTAGTACTAACTAGACATAGTGACCCCCCCAAAACCTGCAAACAGGGACAAGACAGCTAGTACTAACTAGACATAGTGACCCCCCCAAAACCTGCAAACAGGGACAAGACAGCTAGTACTAACTAGACATAGTGACCCCCCCAAAACCTGCAAACAGGGACAAGACAGCTAGCACTAACTAGACATAGTGACCCCCCCAAAACCTGCAAACAGGGACAAGACAGCTAGCACTTACTAGACATAGTGACCCCCCCAAAACCTGCAAACAGGGACAAGACAGCTAGCACTTACTAGACATAGTGACCCCCCCAAAACCTGCACACAGGGACAAGACAGCTAGCACTAACTAGAGCCGTCACATTCTGGGCATTAACTAGAATGGGAGATATGTGTGTGTGTGTGTGTGTGTCACGCCGGCGGTGTGCAAGCTATGAGGGTGGGGGTAAAAAATCATAACAAAATGACAAAAAAATCACAAAAAAAGGACAAAAAAATCTGAAAAAAATTGACCAAACATTTACCAAAAATTTAAAAAAAGGGACAAAAAAACAAAAAAAATCATAATAAATGACAAAAAAGGGACTACAAAATTCATTAAAAATGACAAAATAAATAATAAAAAGGACAAAAAAAACAAAACATTTTACAAAAATAATAATAATAAAAATGACAGAAAAATTATAAAAAAGGACCAAAAAAATACAAAAAAAATCTGAAAAAAATTGACCAGAAATTAAAAAAAAGGGACAAAAAAACTAAAAAAAATCATAGAAAATGACAAAAAAAAAAATAAATGCATTAAAAATGACCAAAAAAACTAAAAAAAATCATAGAAAATGACAAAAAAAAAAAAAAGCATTAAAAATGACCAAAAAAATCATAAAAAGGACACAAAATATCAGAAAGAAAATCATAAAAAATTGACCAAAAATTAAAAAAAAGGGACAAAAAAAAATCATTAAAAATGACAAAAAAATCATAAAAAAAATTACAAAATAATAATAATAAAAATGACTAAAAAATTATAAAAAAAGGACAAAAACAATCATAAAAAGGGACATAAAAATCATCTCAGCTGCGGCTGAGACATATGTGTCACGCAGGTGGTGTGCAAGCTCTGATCTGTA
>JAQOOF010000236.1:0-10000 GCA_029931835.1 Etheostoma nigrum
TTTGACCCGAGGACAATATGAGGACAACATGAGGACAACATGAGGGTTAAACCAATCACAATCGTCTTGGGCGGGGCTAAGCGCCGGACGGAGCCACGGTGCCGCTGCTATACAGTCTCGAGAAGGAAGTAGTTTTGGTGGAACACGTGTACGTTCAGAAGTAGTTTTAGTCGTCAACAGAGACTCAGATTGGACAGATAGTCTAGCTAGCTGTCTGGATTTACCCTGCAGAGACCTGAGGACCAGGTAACCATAGTCCTCAGATTGGACAGATAGTCTAGCTAGCTGTCTGGATTTACCCTGCAGAGATCTGAGGACCAGGTAACCATAGTCCTCAGATTGGACAGATAGTCTAGCTAGCTGTCTGGATTTACCCTGCAGAGACCTGAGGACCAGGTAACCATAGTCCTCAGATTGGACAGATAGTCTAGCTAGCTGTCTGGATTTACCCTGCAGAGATCTGAGGACCAGGTAACTATAGTCCTCAGATTGGACAGATAGTCTAGCTAGCTGTCTGGATTTACCCTGCAGAGACCTGAGGACCAGGTAACCATAGTCCTCAGATATCAGCCGCAGGTTAGAGCGCCGACACAGAGACAGAGGACGGGGACGGACATCCGGCGGCACCGGAGCATTCCCAGAAGTGGAACATCGTGGATATAGGCTGCGGACGAAGTACACACGGCGATACCCTGGTGTACCGGCTGTGCTCGGCCGAGGTGCCCCGTCCGTCATTTTGCATTGCAGATTTAGCACCGAGCGTGGCGGGTCGCCATAGCGACGCCGCAGGAAACTGCCATGACCTAACGCGACGCACACACAGAATGTGGAAGGTCTGTTTGATTCTCGCCGTGCGGCTGTTTGCCAGAAGACACTGGAGTTTCCCCGGTCTGTCGCTAGCGATGACGACGCAGTAATTAGTGGCGATTCTCTCCGACCAATCAGCAGCCTGCAGGTTTTCACGTCATTTCTTGGTATCGCCTCAATTCCCTTGGGACCTCGACGGAGGTGGTACTGAAAAAAGTACGGAAAAACTAACAAAAGACGAATAGAGTCTGTGTTGATAAAGGTTTATTGAACTGCATTACCCAGAAGCCTTAGCATGGCGGAAGGACAGGAAGCGCGCAGGGTGTTTGGCGCAACAAGCGAGTAGCCTACTTGGGTTGACGAGACGGTTCAGACAACAACGAGTTCTCACAAGAAAGCACGCGGCGGCCAGTTTGTCGAACATAAGAACCGAGCGGAGTGGAGGCGGCTAACGTGTAACGGGAAAACGCCGAAAACGACTCAGAGTGACCTGGAGCACCGCAGTGCAGCTCTGGTCGTCTTCACGGGCACGCCAAGGTTCGGTCATGTTGTTCTAGGTTTGCCCCCGTCACTCATGCACACCCTACGCCACTGAATCCGCTGATTTCTACATATCCCATTCCTTATAAGGTGCAGGATGTAATGTATTTACAGGTAACATGCTAAGCTAATGTGCTATGTTTTCTGACAACGATGCTAACGCCAGTATTTTCTCCCTTTTGAATTTCCGCCCCGTGACGTAATGTCTTTGTGTTTCACCTTTTGGAGAAAGGCACCTCGGAGGACACTGTGATCTTGCTCTTGCTCCTCTCGATGGAGACCACACCGTTACCCAGGTTACCGGCTTTCCCGTTCACCTTGATGCGCTCCTGGAGAAACTGCTCCTGAAAAACAGGTTGGAGGAAACATCACACACACCGACGTATACAGTGTTCTGAGATCTCAAGGCCCAGGCAGTTTGGGGCAAACAGGACAGGTTCACCTTTCCTTAAAGGGGAGTTCCCCCCTGCCTCGCTTGGTTCAGTTGGATTCGACCCTTGAGCGTCGGCCTCAGACACGTTGGCTAAATTGAGGAATTGGTTCAACAGCTTGAATGGTGCGGCCCTGCACACCGCGCAAGCACCAGGGCCGTCCCCTCTTAGTCCATCAGTCGACTAATCTGGGGTTTTGGTCTTAGTCAACTAAGATTTCTTTAGTTGATAAGTCATTTTAATGCTTATTCATGCTTAATTACTCATTTCCAAGAAACTTATGAGCACATTTCTGGTGCTTTTGCAGGATTAATTGTGTAGAAACTCAGTTTACTACATTTATATTGTGCATTTCTAGTCTCAACCACTCACAGCTCTGTCGGTTACTCAACTATGACTTTCTTTAGTCGAGGACAGCCCTAGTGAACACAGCTGTGAACGGTTGTCTCGGTGACGCAAATGGCGTTTTCCCATTGCATGGTACCTCCTCGACTCGCCTTGACTTTTTTGGTTTTCCCTTGTACGTGCGGAGGCTAGACCGCCAACACAGAGAAAGAGGAAGGGGACGGACATCCGGCGGACCTTCCAGCGGCACAGGGCCATCCCAGAAGTGGAACGTCGTAGATGCACTACTGAACTTTAACGAATCACATCACAACAACATGAGTTCTGACTTTAGGTCCAAAAAGCGACGTGAAAGACACTTAATTTAAACACCAGCGGCGTTTTTCAGGGTCAGGGTTTTTATTATGACATTGTTGTTTTAATATGATGAGTGAAGGTGTCTCTGTATTTACCTGGAAGTGTCTCTGTCTTTACCTGGAAGTGTCTCTGTCTTTACCTGGAAGTGTCTCTGTCTTTACCTGGAAGTGTCTCTGTATTTACCTGGAAGTGTCTCTGTCTTTACCTGGAAGTGTCTCTGTGTCTCTGTATTTACCTGGAAGTGTCTCTGTATTTACCTGGAAGTGTCTCTGTCTTTACCTGGAAGTGTCTCTGTCTTTACCTGGAAGTGTCTCTGTCTTTACCTGGAAGTGTCTCTGTATTTACCTGGAAGTGTCTCTGTATTTACCTGGAAGTGTCTCTGTATTTACCTGGAAGTGTCTCTGTATTTACCTGGAAGTGTCTCTGTATTTACCTGGAAGTGTCTCTGTGTCTCTGTATTTACCTGGAAGTGTCTCTGTGTCTATGTATTTACCTGGAAGTGTCTCTGTCTTTACCTGGAAGATTCTGTGTCTATTTGACACTTGCCAGGACACTCTTGTAAAAGAGATTTTTAATCTCGGTTAAATAAGGTTTGAATGAATGAATCAGAAAGTTGAGTTTTAGCAGACAGTTCTTCATGACCACAGGGATCGCGTGTATTAATTGTCATTGGAAAATGGATGTGGCTCCCTTTTAAATTCGGCACCAACGTTGATTGCATCTGATTTGTTGATAACTGAAACACATCCACTGCTGCACATTGAGAAGATGTGATGAGTGGCGGACTTACAAAGTTGGCAGCGTCCATGATGCCATCTTCCACAGGATGGGTGCAGTCCAGTGTGAACTTCAGGACCTGCTTCTTCTTTTTACCACCTTTGCCGGTGTTCTGCTTCTTCTGCTGACAAAAACGCATTTACATGACGGGAAAGGAAGGTTTAGCTGAAACACCAGCCATAATCACACACACACACACACACCACTTAAAGCAAAGGTATTTTGGGTGCATTGCTCGTTGACATACACATAGACATGATACACCGAAAAACCGCCGTTCCATTGATTTCCTAACCCACGACTTCCAACACCCACCAGGTCCAGATTTGTTGCAGAGCGTCTGCGGCCGTGACTGACAGCTGAAGTCCCGAGGATCCACGAGATCTCGCAAAATTCACGTATGATCGCACGATATAACAGGACGTAGTTTCTATAAACAGAACGTAACACCTCTGAGCTGTTGACCCCTCGTCCCTCCTGTTGTCCTCGGGTCAATTTGACCCATTTTGAAAACGTTCCTATATCAGAAATTTGGGTTTACCTTCAACCAAATTATCACAAACAAAACAATGTGGATGGTTCCATAAATATATAAGTGATCAGTTAATTACTTTTATTAAATTTGGGTGTTTTATCCAATAATATAGCATTTTATTTTTTTTTATAAAAGAAAGTTGGAAGTTGAAAAAGAATACCTGTGCTAGAATAAAAACAAAGTTCCCCATGCTGATCTCTAGGTATGTGGATGATATGTGTGTGTGTGTGTGTGTGTGGGGGGGGGGCTATTTTAATTCCAAAGGCCAAGGGATCTTTATCAGGATGCATAGTATCCTGATCCATGAAATAACTGGTCTTTAATAATAAAAATCTGCCTGCCTCTATGGGAATTTAACATAGGGGGGTGTATACTTATGCCCCCTGTATTTTAAGGAAGAACATATATTTATTTATGAAAATTGGTGTCCTTAAAGGTTGGATTTTTCTAAATGTTTTGACTTAAGCCTTAAGCTCAATTTCCGACAGATGTTTGTTATTCCTCTTTTTAAATCACCTTTAGCCTGGGTGTGTGAACTGTAAACAGCCTGCCATGACTCAGCTAACTGGCAATAAAATGCCCTTTAGGCTCTGACAACACTCCCAGCTAAATAAATAAATAGGTATAAATAAATAAACACCTTCGAAGAACACACAAAAATCAAAAGCCAACATTTTAAGAGGTTTAATTTGGTTTTAGTCCCTGCTGTCGGAGCTACAACTGAGCTAACCAAGGGAGCAAGCTAACTAGCTAGCTAGCTAGCTAGCTAACGGTAGATAACAGTCGTTTCTACAACTATAGCAGTATCTACAACTATTTAGTTGAACAAAACTGTTGCTATGCAGCGATCCGAACAAGCTAGCCGAGTTAGCAACGTGGTGGGCAACTCCAGTCCAAACCGGAGCGTTACGCTAAGCTAAGCTAAGAAGCAACCGTAGGCCACTGAAAACTCAGCTACCTTTGGACTCATAAAAACATATTTAAAGCCGAACCCAAACCCCTGTATTTGGACCCAGGTTGTTATTACACAGCTGTTATCACATCCCGCTCGTTTACTCTGCCCATTCGCAACGGCTAAGCTGTAATTCAGCTGGATTTATCAACACGCGACTTTACTTACAATAGGCGCCATGGCGGAGAAGCTAGCAGAAAGGAAGAACAGGCCGTGCGCATGCGTCACGTGTACGAATCGAACGCCGAACCATTGATTGAATACGTGCATCTGAGATCGATTAACAAACTTAGTTTTTTTTTTTATGCCTTAAAAATATGTAAAAGAAACGAAATGAAATGTATAGTCAGTGAAAATAGTTGAAAACAACGGTGTTTAAATAAAATAAGACTAGACTATAGGGAATTTTGACACAAAAATGAATTCAATTCAATGAATTCAAAACGCACGTTATGGCGATAAAGAAAGAAATAAAAAAAGTTGAAAGACGTGGACCTTCATTTATAGGAAATTATACTTAATGTTTGAGTTAGAAAAGCAGAAAATAAATAAATAAATAACTTTAAGAAAGGAATCCTCCGGGTGCGTTACCGTTAGCAACCGAGAGATGGCGGTAACGTGCACTACAACCTCGAGAAAACTAAGCAGAAGAGTGGTTTAAAGCTTTTGTTTCCGGTTCCGGTGTCAATAATTCCCTTCACAAGCAGGCGAAATGTTGACCCGAGTGTCTCGGTTCGGGTCCGCTTTTCCCCGGTTACTCTCCAAACCACCGGCCCGGTTCGTCTGCCAGTCGAAGCCGACTAGCGCCGCTGGTTCGGCCGCGGTGACGGAGCTGCATCCCGCCGCGGAGCAGGCCGGACACGGGGAGGTCAGCCCTTATGTCAAGGTGAGCTCCTCTTCATGGTAATACGGTAGCTTATTCTTCTTAAACGCTCACTAACAGAGCATAAGTTAGCTTTACGTCACGTACGCAGACAACGGTTAACCAACTGACAGCGGTTACCTTGACAACCAAAATGTGTTAAATGTAAAAAAAACCAACATAGCTAACAGTTAGCAGCTAACTGTTAGCTATGTTACCTTAGCTACGTTAGCTGTGTTAGCCTAATGTAGGGTGACCAGACGTCCCCGGTTTCCGGGGACAGTACCCGATTTTGGTGACCTGTCCCCGGCTGGATCTGTCCCCGGAAATGTCCCCGGTTTTCACTGTGACTGACAGACCCGATACTGGAATGAAAGAAAAAACTCTGACCAAACGGAGCCGATCGAGCAGTGCTGCTCAGAGCTCAGAGATGTTTTAGAAAGCCGTATTTTACCATGCTAAAATCACTGATTATTTACATGGAGTCTGGTGGAGATATGCTGCTCTATACACGCTAAAATCACTGATTATTTACATGGAGTCTGGTGGAGATATGCTGCTCTATACACGCTAAAATCACTGATTATTTACATGGAGTCTGGTGGAGATATGCTGCTCTATACACGCTAAAATCACTGATTATTTACATGGAGTCTGGTGGAGATATGCTGCTCTATACACGCTAAAAGTAGTGATTATTTACATGGAGTCTGGTGGGTTTAGAGAACACAATTTCGCTCAAGAGCACCGTGGCAGTGCCCAGGCGGTGAACTATCACCAATAAAATGGCATGACTTTATAATTGTTTTAATGTTAAACATGCATGTAGAACAGTAAATCCTGTGGATGGCAACCTTTCATTTCTTTTACAAATAGGCTGATTTATATTGGCTAATAATATGTTGGATTTATTTTAAGACATTTTATTTTTTAGACAAAATAACAATAATTTGGTGACCCTGATCCCCCCCCTCCCCTCCCTGCGGTAACTCTGCAGACCCCCTGTTGAAGATTTCTGGTATTCAGCATTACCGTTCCAGTCTACTTTTATCCAGGGTTTTATGATTGACTTTAAATATTTTCCAGCACACTGAAAATGATCTTGTCTCCTTCTCTAAGTAGTTACTCTTGAATATTCATTTTGTTGCTGTAATGCATTTATTTATGTTTTTAATCAGTAAATTGACTAACTAGCTGCTGTATCTTCTAGACACGGCACATTCTGCACTCAATCCATTCAGCCTCTTTATCTTATTTCAAACAACTATTTTGTATATATGTGTTTTCTGTATCTATTGTTTTGTTTTTTTTTGTCAAAAAAAAAATCTTATCTCTATTATTCTCTATCTGTATTTATATTTTTCCATTATAAGTACTTACTTTTTCAATATTATTTATGGTCACAGGTAAATATTTATATATTATGTTACCTACTTTTGCTATATTATTTTAATTACATATTCAATTTCATTTTAACGTCACTTACTTACACCGCAATATTGTGTTTTTTGTACTATGGCAACCGCACTTTACAAAACCTTTTATTTTGACGCCACTTTACATTCACTCTATACCTTCTGCTCATTGTCTGTTGTTTGTGTGTTTACTTGTGTGTTTTTATTTTTTTTAATTTTACTGTAGAAAACCGCTGCTGCTGTAATAAGGGAATTTCCCCGCTGTGTTATGAATAAAGTATTATCTAATATTTAATATGTATGTTTATGTATGCACCACCCACCAAGGATATCCCTTGCAAGTGTGACTTGCTTTACCCTGCAGTGAATAAAGATCGTGATGTATAGTTATAGGATTGTGTAGCTATACATTGATTATGGCAGAATTGCTGTATAGTGATCAGAATCAGAAATACTTTATTAATCCCCGAAGGGAAATTCTGTGTCGCAGTTGCACAAATAGTATACATATCAAGTAGAAATATAAATAAAGAAATGTAAGTATGGATATGAACGGTATTTACATAGTTAAATTAATGTTATGATACAGTATTTACATAATTAACATAATTAAGGAGTTGTAATGGTGAAAAGTAATAATAGTAGCAGTTGAGTATTGAACACATTACCTGTGCCGTGAGCCATCTGTTGTATGGTGAGGTAACTTGTTATTCTTCTTATGTTATTCTTAATTATGAAGGTCTGTACTGTATCTGATGCCTCTCTAATGTTATTAATTATGAAGGTCTGTACTGTATCTGATGCCTCTCTAATGTTATTAATTATGAAGGTCTGTACTGTATCTGATGCCTCTCTAATGTTATTAATTATGAAGGTCTGTACTGTATCTGATGCCTCTCTAATGTTATTAATTATGAAGGTCTGTACTGTATCTGATGCCTCTCTAATGTTATTAATTATGAAGGTCTGTACTGTATCTGATGCCTCTCTAATGTTATTAATTATGAAGGTCTGTACTGTATCTGATGCCTCTCTAATGTTATTAATTATGAAGGTCTGTACTGTATCTGATGCCTCTCTAATGTTATTAATTATGAAGGTCTGTACTGTATCTGATGCCTCTCTAATGTTATTAATTATGAAGGTCTGTACTGTATCTGATGCCTCTCTAATGTTATTAATTATGAAGGTCTGTACTGTATCTGATGCCTCTCTAATGTTATTAATTATGAAGGTCTGTACTGTATCTGATGCCTCTCTAATGTTATTAATTACGAAGGTCTGTACTGTATCTGATGCCTCTCTAATGTTATTAATTATGAAGGTCTGTACTGTATCTGATGCCTCTCTAATGTTATTAATTATGAAGGTCTGTACTGTATCTGATGCCTCTCTAATGTTATTAATTACGAAGGTCTGTACTGTATCTGATGCCTCTCTAATGTTATTAATTATGAAGGTCTGTACTGTATCTGATGCCTCTCTAATGTTATTAATTACGAAGGTCTGTACTGTATCTGATGCCTCTCTAATGTTATTAATTACGAAGGTCTGTACTGTATCTGATGCCTCTCTAATGTTATTAATTATGAAGGTCTGTACTGTATCTGATGCCTCTCTTATGTTATTCTCAGAATCCAGATTACCATGGCTTCTCCAGCGACCCTGTTGTGGACCAGTGGAACATGAGGGTGGGCTTCTTCTTTGGCATCTCAGTGGTTCTTGTTATTGGAGGAACATTTATCCATTATTTACCAGATCACGGGTGAGTTCTCAGTTCTTCATCTTTCTAAAGCTGCTGTTTTTAGTGTCAAATATGGGATGGTGTCTCATGTAGGGCTGCAACTAACGACTAACTAATTGATTAATCCGTTGTCAAAATAGCTTGTGATTCATTTAATAGTTGTCAACTAATCAATTAATCCAGAAAATGGCCGACAGATTAATCAACACTAAAAATAATCGTCAGTTTCAGCTCTAGTTTTAATTTTTTTGTGGTGGTCTTCAACCCCGTGGCTACCTACCGGCCAGTCAGACTCGGGTTTGTTATCATTAATGTTCAGTATCTTCTCTGTGTGTGTGTGTGTGTGTTTGTGTGTGTCTCTCTGTGTGTGTGTGTGTGTGTGTGTGTGTGTCTCTCTCTCTCTCTCTCTCTCTCTGTGTGTCTGTCTCTCTCTCTCTCTCTCTCTCTGTGTGTGTCTGTGTGTGTCTCTCTGTGTGTGTGTTTGTGTGTGTCTCTGTGTGTGTGTGTGTGTGTGTGTGTGTGTCTCTCTCTCTCTCTTTCTGTGTGTCTCTCTCTCTCTCTCTCTCTCTCTCTCTCTCTGTGTCTGTGTGTGTCTCTCTGTGTGTGTGTTTGTGTTTGTCTCTCTGTGTTTGTGTGTCTCTCTGTGTGTGTGTGTGTCTCTCTGTGTCTCTGTGTGTGTTTGTGTCTTTCTGTGTGTGTGTGTGTGTGTGTGTGTTGTGTGTGTGTGTCTCTCTTTGTGTGTGTGTGTCTCCCTGTGTGTGTCTCTCTGTGTGTCTGCGTGTCATTGTGTGTGTGTTCGTGTGTGTCCAGTATGCGACAGTGGGCCAGAAGGGAGGCGGAGCGTGTGATCCAGCAGAGAGAGAAGGAGGGACTTCCTGTCATAGGCGAGAACTACTACGACACAAACAAGATCATCCTGGCCACAGCTGGAGAGGAGTAGGATGTCCAACGTCCACCTAAATGTATTTCACTATGACAGAATAAATGATGTATTTGTTGAATTGTATACTGATGTGTGGACCATGACTTCTTTAAACCGCAGTTTGAATGTTTCTGACTCGTGAATTAGGTTTCCAGTGATTGGACACTTTTTCAAGACCACCTTAACCGAGACCAAGTCATTGCCAAGATGTAAAGGTCTTAACAACTACTCAAAGCGCTTCTACATAGTACAGGAACCATTCACACACATTCATACACCGTACAAGGTGCCACCTGCTCATCAGATACACACT
>JAQOOF010000236.1:20000-43374 GCA_029931835.1 Etheostoma nigrum
AAGAATCACAATATTTCCTGTGTGTGTACAATAAAGATTCATTGTATTCAGATTGGACATTAGTTTTCATGGTGATATTCATGAGCGTATACAGTGACTTTTCTGTGAATATTGCTGTTGTTGCTGCTCTAAAGGCAACATTTTGTTCATTTTGTCCCTTTGTGCTGCAGCTTCTTCGTTTTTAAAAACAACTTTCCCTCCAGACATTGTAAAACGAGTCCTAGTTATAATGTACATTTGGTTCTTCTGCAGGGTCTGTCCTTACTACCTCTCCCGATCCTTGAAGCAGCAAGCAGACGTCGTTTTCATGCCGTACAACTACCTGCTGGATCCAAAGGTCAGCTGACTTCGCTGGTTCAAAGAGAGTGCTCTGCTGCTGGCAGACAGCCACTAACTAGTAATCGGCCTAAATGAAAAGAAAACATTAGTTCTGTCCTAAATGAAAAGAAAACATTAGTTCTGTCCTAAAGGAAAAGAAAACATTAGTTCTGTCCTAAAGGAAAAGAAAACATTAGTTCTGTCCTAAATGAAAAGAAAACATTAGTTCTGTCCTAAAGGAAAAGAAAACATTAGTTCTGTCCTAAAAGAAAACATTAGTTCTGTCCTAAAAGAAAACATTAGTTCTGTCCTAAATGATTTATGTCCTAAATGAAAAGAAAACATTAGTTCTGTCCTAAATGAAAAGAAAACAAGTTAGTTTATGCCACTTAGTGTTACTTTTCTTGGGAAAAGGGAACGTTTTGAGTGTAATAAATTAGGGTTGGGGGGGAAAAAAATCTATATTTTCAGTGGCAATAATAAAACACAAGCACCAAATATCGATCTTTTATTATATACAGTGGGTACGGAAAGTATTCAGACCCCTTTAAATTTTTCACTCTTTGTTTCATTGCAGGCATTTTCCAAAAATCAAAAAAGTTCATTTTATTTCTCAGTAATGTACACTCAGCACCCCATCTTGGACAGAAAAAAACAGAAATGTAGAAATTTTTGCAAATTTATTAAAAAACAAAAACTGAAATATCACATGGTCATAAGTATTCAGACCCTTTGTTCAGTATTTAGTAGAAGCACCCTTTTGATCTAATACAGCCATGAGTCGTTTTGGGAAAGATGCAACAAGTTTTTCACATCTGGATTTGGGTATCCTCTGCCATTCCTCCTTGCAGATCCTCTCCAGTTCTGTCAGGTTGGATGGTAAACGTTGGTGGACAGTCATTTTCAGGTCTCTCCAGAGATGCTCAATTGGGTTTAAGTCAGGGCTCTGGCTGGGCCATTCAAGAACAGCCACGGAGTTGTTGTGAAGCCACTCCTTCGTTATTTTAGCGGTGTGCTTAGGGTCATTGTCTTGTTGGAAGGTAAACCTTCGGCCCAGTCTGAGGTCCAGAGCACTCTGGAAAAGGTTTTCGTCCAGGATATCCCTGTACTTGGCCGCATTCATCTTTCCCTCGATTGCAACCAGTCGTCCTGTCCCTGCAGCTGAAAAACACCCCCACAGCATGATGCTGCCACCACCATGCTTCACTGTTGGGACTGTATTGGACAGGTGATGAGCAGTGCCTGGTTTTCTCCACACATACCGCTTAGAATTAAGGCCAAAAAGTTCTATCTTGGTCTCATCAGACCAGAGGATTTTATTTATCACCATCTTGGAGTCCTTCAGGTGTTTTTTAGCAAACTCCATGCGGGCTTTCATGTGTCTTGCACTGAGGAGAGGCTTCCTTCGGGCCACTCTGCCATAAAGCCCCGACTGGTGGATTGCTGCAGTGATGGTTGACTTACTACAACTTTCTCCCATCTCCCGACTGCATCTCTGGAGCTTAGCCACAGTGACCATTGGGTTCTTCTTTGCCTCTCTCACCAAGGCTCTTCTCCCCTGATAGCTCAGTTTGGCCGGACGGCCAGCTCTAGGAAGGGTTCTGGTCGTCCCAAACGTCTTCCATTTGAGGATTATGGAGGCCACTGTGCTCTTAGGAACCTTAAGTGCAGCAGAAATTTTTTTGTAACCTTGACCAGATCTGTGCCTTGCCACAATTCTGTCTCTGAGCTCCTCAGGCAGTTCCTTTGACCTCATGATTGTCATTTGCTCTGACATGCACTGTGAGCTGTAAGGTCTTATATAGACAGGTGTGTGGCTTTCCTAATCAAGTCCAATCAGTATAATCAAACACAGCTGGACTCCAATGAAGGTGTAGAACCATCTCAAGGATGATCAGAAGAAATAGACAGCACCTGAGTTACATATGAGGGTCACGGCAAAGGGTCTGAATACTTATGACCATGTGATATTTCAGTTTTTGTTTTTTAATAAATTTGCAAAAAATTCTACATTTCTGTTTTTTTCTGTCCAAGATGGGGTGCTGAGTGTACATTACTGAGAAATAAAATGAACTTTTTTGATTTTTGGAAAATGCCTGCAATGAAACAAAGAGTGAAAAATTTAAAGGGGTCTGAATACTTTCCGTACCCACTGTATATGTTGGTCAGTTTGTCTCATTCTGCAGCGATAACATTGAAGTGAGATGAACAAACAGAGAAATGTTTTTTTTTTTTTGATGAAACAGATGTCGATAAGTTTCCTTTTGGGGACGTCATTTGAAATTGGGGAAAAATTAGAAGTTGGAAAAAAAGGTTATAAATTGCAATATATCGCCGAATTTTGCAATAATATCGTATCGTGATGTCGTATCAGGAGGCGTCTGCTGATTGCCACCGCTATAATACATTTGGAATTGCAGTAGTTAAATAATCCTGTTAGGAGGGCCATGAAGTTAGGTTTGCTTTTCACACATTTTGTGAAAAGAACCAATAGTCACCACTGCAAAGATATTGTAGTGGTATCGATATCGAGGTATTTGGTTAAAAATATCGTGATATTTGATTTTTCTCCATATTGCCCAGCTCTGCTTTCTGAGCTTTCTGCTCATATCGTCGTATATTCTGTTTCCCCTACAGAAGAAAATGGTGTTTTTTGTAAAACACGTCCAATCTGTCAGACCAGTTGGAGCCTCTTCCTGACCCAGGACTTGCTTTGGTAAACGTAACCCTGAACAAATGTCTCCATGGTATTCTCCTCGGAGACTAACAGAGTCGCTCCTTCAGGGAGGACACACAGGGAAGGGATTTTAAAAGTCATACAGCCTGAAAAGCATTGTAAATAGTTATATGAATAATAATATTAGAGAAGGATATATGAAATCATGCTTACATGTAATTTACCCATTACAAGTGTTTGGTGCAGTGTGATAGCAACCCCAACCAAGTGAAAATTTAACAAGGTTGCAGCTTTACCCCCGAATCGGCCCGATTCCACCCAACTAGAGGTGTGCAGAAGTAAGACGTGTCCAGTTAGGATTGGCACCAGCATTTCCTCCGTTAACGAGCATGATATGATTAGCTGGCAAGCTAGTTTGCCTACTCGAGTTTTCACTACGCCATCTTCGCAAGCTTCTAACACCCCCTTTTTTTTCACAAGGATGTCTGAATGAACATCACTTGAATTGTCCCAAACTAGACCTTTGAGTGCCATCTTTCAGCATTGCCGAACACACTGCGAGAATAGAAGGGTTAGCTTGGGAATGTAAGCTTTATAAAGTAGGGTTGATACTCGGCGCTCTCGCTGCATATCCTGACCCACGCTGATGTTTTGTTCTTTCCCGTTGTTCCACAGAGCCGCAGAGCGCACAACATCGAGCTAAACGGCGCTGTGGTCATCTTTGATGAAGCTCACAATGTGGTAAGGCTGTGTGTGATAAAGCCAGTGGAGATAATTTTTCATTTATTTGTTAATTTGAAAAGGGGACAGTGTACACTGATCAACATTCGAAGCAAGTGTAAGCGTACCCGAGTTAGCCATAGGCTAGTTTTCATCGGCAGTCCCCTAGCCAGATGTTAATAAACATCCTAAAATAATAAACAGTTATAATACAATGAAGATATTTATACAATAGACAAAAGGTTAAAAATTACAATTTTAAGTCACAACAATCGAATAAACCAGATAAGCAAATAAAATGTAAAATAGATGATACAGTTGTTGGTGGATGGGACCAGCGTCAGTGTTGATTTTCAATCATCCATTTCTTAACATTACTCTTAAATGAGTAATAGGATGGGGACTCTCTAACAAAACACACTTTCAAAGACACTCGTTATATTTCACTCGATTTGTACTTGTGGAAGAAAGAAAGAGAGAGAGAGCTAAGGCGTCCGGTATGCTCGCCACAGCCCACCTGTCGAGCACCAATGTGGCTAGGTGGTCCAGTCTCTGGACTCCTGGATAGAGGTGGCGCTAATGAAGAAAGGCTGCTGACTTTGCTATTTCTATGGACTAGAAGAAGAAGAAGAAGAAGAAGGTAAACAACGGCAGCAGCATTGACGTCAATGCTTCGATTTGATTGGATGAGCTACTTGGTGGGATCGAGCCTTTCGTTCGCCATAACAGAACTCATCTTTGAGTTCACCAGAGAGACCTGCAGTCCCTCTGAGAGTCCTGGCATCCGGGTGAAAATAACCGAGTGGTGCACGCCCTCTGGACGCACTCAAAATCCTGGCGCGCCAGCGAGGACCACGTCATTCGACGTCACATTGGCACAACCTCGGGTGCGGCTAGTATACCGGCAGCTTAACCCTCCTGTTGTCCTCGGGTCAAATTTGATCCGTTTTTTTTAAAAGTTTCTACATCAGAAATTTGGGATTCTTTCATCCAAATTGTCAAAATATGGATGGTTCAATATAATGCTTCTTGCAAGTTAAACAAAGCATCAGTTCACTAAGTTTGGGTGTTATATTTCCCCCCCCAAAAAAACTTTGACAAAAGATAAAAAAATGATATAATTTCATATAAATGAGGTTTCTTGACCATGAATTTGAATAAGAAAATGGTGTAAAACTAGTGGTGATGTATCGGTGTTAGTGATGTGTACAGCATACTGATGGTAGTGTTACAAAAATGAAGAAAATGTTGGTCTGTGTTGCCTTGGCGATGGTTGATTCTGACATCTTTGTTTTGCTACGACTGTGAAGCTAACCTGTCCCGCCGCTGAGATCGAGTATGGTCACGTGACCGCACGACGGCATGTGATTGGTGGAACACAGTCACGTGGTAGAGCCTTTACAGGAAGTCTCTCTCTCTCTCTCTCTCACTCTCTCTCTCCCTCTCCCTCTCTCTGTCTCTCTCTCTCTCTCTCTCTAAATAAAACATTAAAATGAGACGTACGCTGGGGTAAAAACGATGAGGCGTAGAATACCAAAGAGGTAAAAAGAAAAGTAAGGAGCTCATTGTATCCTGATGTAGCGGAGTAAGAGTACAGCTTCTTCTTCACTAATCTACTCAAGTACAAGTATAGGGATTTAAAACTACTCCTAGAAGTACAATTTTTTAAAAAACTTACTCATGTAAATGTAACTCGTTACTACCCACCTCTGGTCGGGGCCGTGATTGTCTTTTTTGAAAAGTTAAAGAATGTCTTCCATCGTTGGAAAGGGGGTTTCAGACACTGTTGGACAAGCTAACGAGCACTCTGAATCTCCACATCTGCTTTCCAATCCATGTTCACACCAGCCATTTGGATTTAATTTGACTGAATGTTGCAGACTCTCCGGCGTTGTCGCCCTGGAAATTTTTGTTTTTCTGTCAAAATTTTAAATGGAAAAACCTTTTTTTATCAAGGTTATGGTCGTCTTTTTTTGACCCTTTTGTTGCTTTCACCAATGATTTTTTCACTTTTATTTCAACGTTTGACGACTTTTCCTGAGCCTTTTGAAATTGTCGTGGGTTTTTCCCCCGATTTGTCACTGTTTTTTGACATTTTTGTTACTTCTTTCAACATCTTTTCACATTTTTGTCACTTTTATTGACATTTGTTCACATTTTTGTCACTTTTATTGACATTTGTTCACATTTTAGTCACGTTTATTGACATTTTTTAAGCTAGCAATCAATCACAACAAAGGCTGTCTACGTGCTTGTGGTAGCAAAGAGTGCAGAATGCCTCCCAGCCCTCATGTGTTTCTGTGGTCTGCAGGAGAAGACGTGTGAAGAATCAACATCCTTTGACCTGACTCCCTACGACGTAGCCTCGGCCATCACTGCTGTGGACCGGCTGCTGGTGGAGCAGGCTAAAGAAGTCCGCCACGGAGACTCGGTCCAGGACTTCAACGTAGAGTCGCTCAGCTCTGGTCAGAAGGGTGGGAGGGTGGGGGTGGGTGGGTGAGGGGGGTCTATTAGAGTTCGGATCGGGCCGGATTTTGCTGTCCGAGCCCGACCCGAGCCCGACAGTTAAAATCGCATTTGTTTCTCATACTAATGACACATGTACGTTTGTTTGTGTGGAAAGCCGCTTTTATTAAGCAATTGTAGGAAGGCATTGGGAAATGTCAACAGATGAGCGCATCAATGCACAGCTGACTTTCCTTCGTTTTCAATAGTTTTAAAATCTCCTGCGGCCAACTTCTTTTTAACATCTTCCATCGTTGCGCTGCCACATGGAGCTTAATACGCACGTCTTTGGTTGTCACAGCACACAGGAAGACGGATGTTAGGGTAATATTTGACATTTATTTTAATCCAAAAACGAACATTTGCATCAGGTGAAACAGGCCCATTGGTTACCTACATAATAAGCTGTTTTAAATTCAAAATGTTCAATGCCTTATCGCGCTGATGTGACCGAGCCCGACCCGAACCCGAGCATCCTTTCTAAAAATCTGTCCGAACCCGGCCCGACCCGTCGGGTCCCGTCGGGTCCCGTCGGGTCCCGGTCCGTCGGTCACCGTCGGGTACCGTCGGGCTCGGGTCGGGTATCCATCCTCTAGTGTCTATGGCACTTGATTGAAACAACATTGAACACGTATTTGAATGCTTTGAATCACAAAATCAATCCTTACAGAATGTTCTTGACTTCCAGGGTTAAAACTGACGGTAGAGACCATCGCTAAAATCAAACGTAAGTATTCTTAAAGCTATAAAGAAGATTTAAAAGCCTTATGGTCTTTACACACCAGGGAGGGGGGGATTTTAATTTACACGTCAATACATTATTTTGAACTCTTGTTTTTTTTTTTGAGTACTTTTACAGAGAGCGTAAATATGAAGCGACGATAAAGCGGCGTAATCTTTCAGAACAAGGTCGTTTTTTGTTGTTTTTTTTTGGTCCGCACCTCAAATAAAGACATCAACCAATCACGTTGATTTGTCATTATGTTATTATGATGATAATAATAATAATAATAATAATATATTTTATCTAACAGCGCCTTTCTAAGCACTCAAGGTCGCTTTACAGACAACAAAAGATAGATTCAGGGAACAGAAAAGTGTAAGCAGTTATAACAAAAAAAATAATAATAATAATTACAGGGACAGTGTATTTACAAATAAGCAAGCTGGAACAGATGGGTTTTGAGTCTGGTTTTGAACAGGGGGGAGAGTCGATATTGATTGGGACGGCGATGTGAAGGAGTTCTGATAGATATGGAGGAGCAAGGTTATGGATGGCTTTGAAAGTATAGAGAAGGATTTTAAATTCTTGAATGATCTTGATCTATAAATCCTTGATGTTCCACTTCCGGGATTGCTGCGTTGCCGCCGGATGTTACACCTCATTTCATCCCTCAAATGAGGTGTAACCATGTATTCAGATCATTTTAAATAGCTCACGTTACTGTATTGTAACAGTTCACTTCATTTAATATTGATATGTGGCGTTTCATCAAAAAGTTCCTTCCCGAGACTATTTAGCAGAGCCCCCATCGCTGCGTCTGGAGCTGTATTTGTGGTTTAAACCCATATTTTTCCCATCCAGGAATGCTGTGTTGACTAGCCAGACCCTCCTCCGCAGCGCTGTGGAGGAGGGTCTGGCGGTGCGAGACGAGCGAAGCGAAGCTTAAGAGAGCTTAAGAGGTCGTCGGTTCAATCCCCAGACCAATAGGATCAAATCTGGGTGGGGAAAGTGAAAGAGGAGCGCTTGTCCCTCCCTCATTACCACTGCGGAGGTGCCCTTGAGCAAGGCACCTAACCCCCAACCGCCCCAGTGGAGCTGCTCAGTGGCAGCACATCAGACGGGGGTTGTACTGTGTGAATGTGATCAGGGCGTTCCTGCAAAAGAGAGGCTTCTTCTCAGTAAAAACTACTACTATCCATCCTTAAGTTCCATAGAAACAGCCCTAGACATAGTTTAGTTTATAGTTTTTGGTTTAATAGTTTATTTGAACATGTAAAACATTACAAGAGAAGAGATGTGTAGGCTACACTGCTTAACTGTTGACCAGAGACGGAATTTCGCTAATATCGCAATATTTTGAAATACTTATTTTTAATCACTTAATTTCATTACTGTGCAATGTTTAATACTCAGGACTTTTGATACACCAATAACTATAATATTTGCATAATGTGTATACAACCCCTTTATCTTTCTTACTATTTTATATATGTATATAGAGTAAGGGGAGATGTCTCAGACAAAATCCGGGGACATTTTCAGCTCAGAAGCGTAAATACCTCCAAAACACGTCATGTTTTTAATTTTTGTAAAACTTAAAACGGGGACACTAGACCTAGAGCTGAGTATCGGATACAATATAAACTATTGAGGAAAGATTTTCCTTTGACATTGATGCAGTATGAAACGAGATCTCTGCAGTCGGCAGCAGAGAAACAAGCTACAATGGAAGTTAATGGGATAATTGTCCAGCTTGTATTTACGTTCATAAAGTGCTCGTTTTGCTGCTGACAGACTCAGATTAATATTCTAAGTGTCTGATAACATTATGGAAAGGATTTCTAAGGAGGCTGACCTTTCTGTTAAAGATTAAGATCATTTTTTAAATCATAAAAGTCCACCAGACTCCATGTAAATAATCAGTGATTTTAGCGTGTATAGAGCAGCATATCTCCACCAGACTCCATGTAAATAATCTGTGATTTTAGCGTGTATAGAGCAGCATATCTCCACCAGACTCTATGTAAATAATCAGTGATTTTAGCGTGTATAGAGCAGCATATCACCACCAGACTCCATGTAAATAATCAGTGATTTTAGCGTATAAAGAGCAGCATATCTCCACCAGACTCCATGTAAATAATCTGTGATTTTAGCGTGTATAGAGCAGCATATCTCCACCAGACTCCATGTAAATAATCAGTGATTTTAGCGTGTATAGAGCAGCATATCTCGACCAGACTCCATGTAAATAATCAGTGATTTTAGCGTGTATAGAGCAGCATATCTCCACCAGACTCCATGTAAATAATCAGTGATTTTAGCGTGTATAGAGCAGCATATCTCCACCAGACTCCATGTAAATAATCAGTGATTTTAGCATGTATAGAGCAGCATATCTCCACCAGACTCCATGTAAATAATCAGTGATTTTAGCGTGTATAGAGCAGCATATCTCCACCAGACTCCATGTAAATAATCAGTGATTTTACCGTGTATAGAGCAGCATATCTCCACCAGACTCCATGTAAATAATCAGTGATTTTAGCATGGTAAAATACGGCTTTCTAAAACATCTCTGAGCTCTGAGCAGCGCTGCTCGATCGGCTCCGTTTGGTCAGAGTTTTCTTTCTTTCAGTCCAGTATCGGGTCTGTCAGTCACAGTGAAAACCGGGGACATTTCCGGGGACAGATCCAGCCGGGGACAGGTCACCAAAATCGGGGACGTCTGGTCACCCTAATCTAGTTGCTCTCAGGAACTGTGCATCACATTCCCCCCCTCTCTTTTATTTTATTTTATTTTTTTTTCTTCTTCTGCACTACTTACATTTAATATTTTGATATTTTGTGTTGACACTGTAAAGGGGTCTCTTCAGTCTCGTTGCACTTGTGTATAATGACAATGAAGGCGTTCTCTTCAATTCTAAAAGAAGACTCAAATAAATAGATCACACTAGCTTAGTGTTCGTTTTTAACGTCAACCGCGTCCACAGAAGGACCCAAAACTGTCCCGCCCACGTGGTCGATGAGCTGGCGCGAATATTTTTAACCTTTTTATTGAAGACTGTTGCAGATTTGCATCGCTGCCGGTATGAATGGTTTCACTGCGAAATATTCACAGGCGATTATTTTGCGTTTATTGGTCACACCCCTGGTGTGTAATGGCCTGTATTGTATTGTATTGTATTGTATTGTCTCATTTGCTGTGATTATGTCATAAACTAGTTTGGGTCATCAACTCTCTCTCTGTGGGATTTCTTGTTTTTCCAAACTGTTTTTGTCTGCTTTGACAGAGATGCTGCTGAACCTGGAAGCTGCCGTCGATTCGTATGAAGTTCCGAGTGAAAAAGGCATCACGAAACCTGGAATGTATGGGAAAGTGTAGAAGATAGTAGGCCGACAGCAGTCTGTATATAGCTCACTAGGGGTTAGTTAGCAGAGTACAAAGGCTGTTAGTTAGCCGTAATTAGCCTGTGCCTATGTTAATGTTAACTAGCATGATAGTTAGCAGTAATTAGCCTGTGTCTATGTTAATGTTAACTAGCATGATAGTTAGCAGTAATTAGCCTGTGTCTATGTTAATGTTAACTAGCATGTTAGTTAGCAGTAATTAGCCTGTGTCTAAATTATCTCCTAACATATACCTACCTCTCCGTCTCTGCTGATTGGGAATGATTGAGATTTCTCTTGCACAGCTACCAGAAGACTTACAGCTTTCAGACAGGTTGCTCACGTCACATCTACGTCTTCCAGCTCAGTTGGAGGCTGCTCAGCATCATCGGGAAAGAGCTTCTAATAGACTTTACTGGTCTCCGTCCAGAGCCACGGGACCTGCTGGTCCATTTCTTTAACTGCCAATGCGTAGTAGGAGCAGCAAAATAATAAAAATGTAGTTTCTTTTTGTTTTATGCAATGGAAAAAAAGTACCATCACGGTACCCAGCCCTCAGTCCTTCTGTCTAACCCTCCTCCTGGTTAGATGGGGTTTGAAATGAATGAATCATCTCCGGGTTAAAAAGCCCAAAACAGACTAATCAGAATCAATCATTTAAATCATTACATTAAGACTCCAGTTGATAATGGGTTTTTTGTCTTGTGTCCGTCTCAGCTTCATCTATGAGCTGTTAGAGAGAGCCCACCTGACCTACAACAGCAAGACGGAGGTCTACGAAGCTCTGGAGCAGATCATTGGATACTTAACAGGACGTCAGTATGGCTTCATTCCTTCATGTTTATGTCACTTGATTTACATTAACCCTCATGTTGTCCTATATCAATGTTGTTTTTAATTCCCCAAAATAACATGATTGATTCCACCCAATGCTCTTTGCAGAGTACAAATCTCTACTTTCATTAATTTTGGGGCGTCTTATTCAATTTTATAGCATTGTAAAACAAATGGAAGTGTTTTTGAAATAGTATTGAGTAAAAGTTGACATATTCCAGTCTGTGATTATCATCAACATCCATTCCTTTAATTTTAGTCTCAATAATTCCTAATTTCTGCTTTTCTAACTCCAACATTAGGTATAATTTCCTATAAATGAGGTTTATTGACCATAAATTCCAAAAATAACTGTAAAACTAAAGTTAATAAGTTAGTGTTACGTAGTGTTGAAAACGTTAAAAAAAGTGAGAAACTTTTTGAGAAAAAAAGCATCAAAAGTGTTGAAAAAAGGGACATAAATGTAATTTGTATAATTAATAAGAGTTGTGTGATGTCTGTTTTTCATCAGAGCAAGGAGTGTTCCTGAACACATCGGGACTGCAGAAGCTCGCTAATATCATACAGGTATGCTAATATCATACAGGTATGCTAATATCATACAGGTATGCAAATATCATACAGGTATGCTAATATCATACAGGTATGATAATATACAGGTATGCTACCCGGGGAAGCTTAACCCTTGTATGGTATCCGGGTCAAATTGACCCATTTCAGGATGGAAGGAAGGTAACAAAGTTAGGAAGGAAGGGAGGTATAAAGGAAGGAAAGAAGGAAGGAAGGTGCAAAGTAAGGAGGGAAGGTAAAAAGTAAGGAAGGAAGGTAAAAAGCAAGGAAGGTACAAAGTTAGAAAGGAAGGAAAGAAGGAAGGAAGGTGCAAAGTAAGGAGGGAAGGAAGGTGCAAAGTTAGGAATGTAAAAAGGAAGGTACAAAGTTAGGAAGGAAGGGAGGTAAAAAGGAAGGAAAGAAGGAAGGAAGGTGCAAAGTAAGGAGGAAAGGAAGGTGCAAAGTAAGGAAGGAAGGAAGGTAAAAAGGAAGGAAGGAAGGTGCAAAGTTAGGAAGGAAGGGAGGTAAAAAGGCAGGATGGAAGATAAAAGGAAGGAAGGAAGGAAGGAAAGGTAAACAACCAAGCAAAGCGTACGGAGCTGTTGCTTAAAGAAATAAAGTAAAAGTTCTTCTTCTCTTTCCGTTTGGTGTAGCTGGTGTTCTGCGGTGAGCCGTCAGATAAGGAGCGGCAGCAGCAGATGGAGTTCAACACGGCTTATTTTAAGGTAAAAAAACCACGCGTGTCCATCTGGAAACTGTGTCTCCTACCAGTGTCTCCTCCACAGTGATGTCTGCTTCCACGTCCGTCCCTCTGTCTCAGGTTCACATCCATCGAGACAACAGCTGTCACAAGAAAACCTCGAGCGCGGACGCGTGGGCGGCGCCATCAACAAAGAAACAAGGTGATAATAAAACCCCAAAACTATAAAGTCAGCGGTGATGCTGATCAAAACCTGCAGAAGATGGAGATGTTTTAACAATCCGATGTTTGATTTAAACCTCATGTTGTCCTCATATTGTCCTCATTTTGCCTTCATGTTGCCTTCATGTTGTCCTCATGTTGTCCTCATGTTGTTGTCCTCATGTTGCCATGTTGTCTTCATGTTGTCCTCATGTTGTTGTCCTCATGTTGCCATGTTGTCTTCATGTTGTCCTCATGTTGTCTTCATGTTGTCTTCATGTTGTCCTCATGTTGTCCTCATGTTGTCTTCATGTTGTGCTGATGTTGTCCTCATGTTGCCCTCATGTTGTCTTCATGTTGTCCTCATGTTGTCTTCATGTTGTCCTCATGTTGTTGTCCTCATGTTATCTTGATGTTGTCCTCATGTTGTCTTCATGTTGTCCTCATGTTGTCCTCATGTTGCCCTCATGTTGCCCTCATGTTGCCCTCATGTTGTCTTTATGTTGTCCCCATGTTGTCCCCATGTTGTCCTCATGTTGTCCTCATGTTGTCCTATATCAATGTTCTTTTTAATTCCCCAAAATAACATGATTGATTCCACACAACGCTCTTTGCCAAGTACAAATCTCTACTTTCATTAATTTTGGGGCGTCTTATTCAATTTTATAGCATTGTAAAACAAATGGAAGTGTTGTTGAAATAGTATTGAGTAAAAGTTGACATATTCCAGTCTGTGATTATCATCAACATCCATTCCTTTAATTTTAGTCTCAATAATTCCTAATATCTGCTTTTCTAACTCAAACATTAGGTATAATTTCCTATAAATGAGGTTTATTGACCATAAATTCCAAAAATAACTGTCGAACTAAAGTTAATAAGTTAGTGTTACGTAGTGAAAAAGCGACAAACATTGAAAAAAAACGTCAAAAGTGTTGAAAAAAGGGACAAAAGCGTAAAAAAGTTAAAAACGTCGATTAAAAAGCGTCAACAAAAGTGTTGATTTTCGGGAAGACAACACAAGGGTTAATTATTTTTATTTGTTGAATCTGCGGATCGGCGTATTATATCGTATAAGTGTTTTATAGAGCGTTAGTTCAGTGTAGACCGGGGCAACCAATCAAATTTTGATCGCCATGACGATTTCCGCTCCTAACAATCACGAAAAATTTACTTTTTCCGGCAAATTTGAGACTTTGCTCTGCAAGCCCGCCTGGTCAAGAGCCCGTTCACACCCATTTCCATCCAAGTTTTACAAATTGAGGCACCAATCGCAGCTGTTGAGTCGGGATTTACACGATGACGCAGCGACGGCGAGCAGCTTTTTCTTTATATTCAACATGGCCGCCGTCGCTGCTAGGTCACCCGGATCGTTGGGCTGATGGGTTTTAGGTCCACCCCAGAGGCATCTGAGCGCCGTCCATTGGTGACGCTCCTTTTGAAACGAGCCTTCCCCCGACCCTTCTCGGTTGTAACTGAGGAGGCGTCAACCAGGCTAGCCGTGAGCGTGTTTTTGTTGCTATGACAACGGCTACTGCTACAGTATCCTAGAGCGCCGTGTGGAGCGCTGCTAATGTTAGATTAAACAAAGTGGTGGAGCGAGCTAGAGAAATAACAGAGAGAGAGAGAGGTGGTAACGTTAGATAAAACAAAGTGGTGGAGCGAGAGAGAGAGAGGTGCTAACGTTAGATAAAACAAAGTGGTGGAGCGAGAGAGAGAGAGATGCTAACGTTAGATAAAACAAAGTGGTGGAGCGAGAGAGAGAGAGAGAGAAAGAGATGCTAACGTTAGATAAAACAAAGTGGTGGAACGAGCTAGAGAAGAGAGAGAGAGATGCTAACGTTAGATAAAACGAAGTCGTGGAGCGAGAGAGAGAGATGCTATCGTTAGATAGATAAAACAAAGTGGTGGAGCGAGCTAGAGAAAGAGCAGAGAGAGAGATGCTAACGTTAGATAAACAAAGTGGTGGAGCGAGCTAGAGAAAGAGCAGAGAGAGAGATGCTAACGTTAGATAAAACAAAGTGGTGGAGCGAGAGAGACAGAGAGAGAAAGAGATGCTAACATTAGATAAAACAAAGTAATGGAGAGAGGTGCTAACGTTAGATTAAACAAAGTGAGTTCCCTGAACAGGGAGCACCCAGTCATGTTATATAACTTGCTGTGCTCCGACTCCATTTTTTTTTCCTTGTTGTTATGGGAACGGCAGGTCTGGCTACTCCGCTTGTCATTGGTTGGCTGTCAAAAAAACGATAAACATGCCGAGTAAGCCTGATTCCCTGGGCCTCGTGTGTTTCCGTAGGCAACATCCTGAGTTACTGGTGCTTCTCTCCGGGCTTCAGCATGCAGGATCTGGTGAAGCAAGGTGTTCGCTGCATCATTCTGACCAGCGGGACCCTCTCCCCGCTGTCCTCCTTCACCTCTGAGATGAGGATGTAAGTTACCTGTTGCTAGCGCTGCACTATATATATATATCCATCTATCTCGTCATCACAATATCAACTGGCGCCATATACATGCAGTATCCCGAAAGTCTGCAACATATCGCGAAAGACACTTTTTTTTTTTTTTAGTTAAAAGAAAATATCAAGAAAAAAATATTTTAAAATGATACTTTAAATTTCATTGATAAAGGTCTTAAAAAGTCTTAAAGGCGCTCTAAGAGATGTCACACGTTTTTTAGGCTACATTTGTTGTCACGTACAACAATCATCTCGTAACTATCTGCTAGCTGCCTGTCCCCTGAACACACTGTAAAAAACATCTATCTGCTAGCTGCCTGTCCCCTGAACACACTGTAAAAAACATCTCCTCACTATCTGCTAGCTGCCTGTCCCCTGAACACACCGTAAAAAACATCTCACTATCTGCATGTCCCCTGAACACACTGTAAAAAACATCTCCTCACTATCTGCTAGCTGCCTGTTCCCTGAACACACTGTAAAAAACATCTCACTATCTGCTAGCTGCCTGTCCCCTGAACACACTGTAAAAAAACATCTCCTCACTATCTGCTAGCTGCCTGTCCCCTGAACACACTGTAAAAAACATCTCCTCACTATCTGCTAGCTGCCTGACCCCTGAACACACTGTAAAAAACATCTCTTCACTATCTGCTAGCTGCCTGTTCCCTGAACACACTGTAAAAAACATCTCACTATCTGCTAGCTGCCTGTCCCCTGAACACACTGTAAAAAAACATCTCCTCACTATCTGCTAGCTGCCTGTGCCCTGAACACATTGTAAAAAACATCTCCTCACTATCTGCTAGCTGCCTGTCCCCTGAACACACCGTAAAAAACATCTCCTCACTATCTGCTAGCTGCCTGTCCCCTGAACACACTATAAAAAACATCTCCCCACTATCTGCTAGCTGCCTGTCCCCTGAACACACTGTAAAAAACATCTCCTCACTATATGCTAGCTGCCTGTCCCCTGAACACATTGTAAAAAACATCTCACTATATGCTAGCTGCCTGTCCCCTGAACACACTGTAAAAAAACATCTCACTATCTGCTAGCTGCCTGTCCCCTGAACACACTGTAAAAAAACATCTCCTTGTTATCTGCTAGCTGCCTGTCCCCTGAACACACTGTAAAAAACATCTCACTATCTGCTAGCTGCCTGTCCCCTGAACACACCGTAAAAAACATCTCACTATCTGCTAGCTGCCTGTCCCCTGAACACACTGTAAAAAAACATCTCCTCACTATCTGCTAGCTGCCTGTCCCCTGAACACACTGTAAAAAACATCTCCTCACTATCTGCTAGCTGCCTGACCCCTGAACACACTGTAAAAAACATCTCTTCACTATCTGCTAGCTGCCTGTTCCCTGAACACACTGTAAAAAACATCTCACTATCTGCTAGCTGCCTGTCCCCTGAACACACTGTAAAAAAACATCTCCTCACTATCTGCTAGCTGCCTATGCCCTGAACACATTGTAAAAAACATCTCCTCACTATCTGCTAGCTGCCTGTCCCCTGAACACACCGTAAAAAACATCTCCTCACTATCTGCTAGCTGCCTGTCCCCTGAACACACTATAAAAAACATCTCCCCACTATCTGCTAGCTGCCTGTCCCCTGAACACACTGTAAAAAACATCTCCTCACTATATGCTAGCTGCCTGTCCCCTGAACACATTGTAAAAAACATCTCACTATCTGCTAGCTGCCTGTCCCCTGAACACACTGTAAAAAAACATCTCACTATCTGCTAGCTGCCTGTCCCCTGAACACACTGTAAAAAAACATCTCCTTGTTATCTGCTAGCTGCCTGTCCCCTGAACACACTGTAAAAAACATCTCACTATCTGCTAGCTGCCTGTCCCCTGAACACACTGTAAAAAACGACTCCTCACTATCTGCTAGCTGCCTGTCCCCTGAACACATTGTAAAAAAACATCTCACTATCTGCTAGCTGCCTGTCCCCTGAACACACTGTAAAAAACATCTCCTCACTATCTGCTAGCGGCCTGTCCACATTAGTCCAACCCTAGTCATGAGACATTTTGTTGTTGTTGTTAACAATAGGTAAACCTTGGTCTTGATCCCAGTGGTTTTTTTTCTTCTTCTATGGTGTAGAAAGTTCCCCGTGAGTCTGGAGAACAGCCACGTGATTGAGCGTGACCAGATCTTTGTCGGCGTCATCGACCGCGGCCCGGACGGAGTGCATTTAAGTTCAGCGTTTGATAGAAGGTTTGTATTTTTATTCTATAAACACGTTTCTACGTTTGAATCAATGACTAGTTACAGACGCCACAGTCCCTTGAACACACTGTAAAAAACATCATAGTCTGTCCACCAGAGGACGCTCTACAACGTCCCTGTTAGTGATGGTGTTGCATAGTCTGTCCACCAGAGGACGCTCTACAACGTACCTGTTAGTGATGCCGTTGCATAGTCTGTCCACCAGAGGACGCTCTACAACGTCCCTGTTAGTGATGGCGTTACATAGTCTGTCCACCAGAGGACGCTCTACAACGTCCCTGTTAGTGATGGTGTTGCATAGTCTGTCCACCAGAGGACGCTCTACAACGTACCTGTTAGTGATGGCGTTGCATAGTCTGTCCACCAGAGGACGCTCTACAACGTCCCTGTTAGTGATGGCGTTGCATAGTCTGTCCACCAGAGGATGCTCTACAACGTCCCTGTTAGTGATGGCGTTGCATAGTCTGTCCACCAGAGGACGCTCTACAACGTCCATGTTAGTGATGGCGTTGCATAGTCTGTCCACCAGAGGACGCTCTACAACGTCCCTGTTAGTGATGGCGTTGCATAGTCTGTCCACCAGAGGACGCTCTACAACGTACCTGTTTGCAAACAAATTATCATAGTATTTTTGTGAGAACTCATAAATAACTACAAATTACTATAGTTAGAAATCTGTTCATGTTTTGTAACGCATTTCTGGATATTTCTTTTTAAATATATATTAGAATATCAGATTCTTTTATTAATGTAATGTAAAGTCGGAAAATTTAATGAAAATATTCCAGACAGCTATTGCTGTATTACTGATACTGAAGAGAAAATATAACGTCAATAGAGTTCTGCAGCGTCTTTCCTCTGATTTCTGAGGACGTTTATAGGCTATTTCTTTTATTTTTAATATTTATAATATTATAAATGCCAATACCGATAGTTCGGGAAATGCCTAATATGAGCCAATAATATCGGCCCGCCGATATATCGGTCGGGCTCTACTTTAAAGCAGTTGCTTTCATAGTAAAAATAGTTTTACTCTACGGAGGTTTTACCTTCTTTTTTCTAACAATGTAAATCAAACTAATAATCTTTCCTTCTGTGACAGGTTTGTTCCTGAAAACATGGCATCTTTAGGCAGCACTGTTGGTAAGATCTATAGAAATGTATTTATATAGATATATATGTATATTTATTTATTTATTTAATGCTTTTACACCTGAGCAGTTTGGGCCATTGTTGGCCACCAGTGTTGGGAAAGTTCACTTTCTATATGAACTAATTCAAAATTAAAATGCAATTAAATTGTATTTTAACTATTATACCATCTTATTAGTTTGTGCTGTATTAACATATGTATTATCATATTTTATTACTGCTTGCTACTGCTTTGCATGGCTGACTGGTGTCGGAGTTGCATGAACGTGTCCTGATGCTCTGCTTCTTATATTAACAGGAGCTACTGTTGATGTGTAGTCTCTGCTAGTGTCCTCAGTGTCCTGATGCTGGGCTTCTTATATTAACAGGAGCTACTGTTGATGTGTAGTCTCTGCTAGTGTCCTCAGTGTCCTGATGCTGGGCTTCTTATATTAACAGGAGCTACTGTTGATGTGTAGTCTCTGCTAGTGTCCTCAGTGTCCTGATGCTGGGCTTCTTATATTAACAGGAGCTACTGTTGATGTGTAGTCTCTGCTAGTGTCCTCAGTGTCCTGATGCTGGGCTTCTTATATTAACAAGAGCTACTGTTGATGTGTAGTCTCTGCTAGTGTCCTCAGTGTCCTGATGCTGGGCTTCTTATATTAACAGGAGCTACTGTTGATGTGTAGTCTCTGCTAGTGTCCTCAGTGTCCTGATGCTGGGCTTCTTATATTAACAAGAGCTACTGTTGATGTGTAGTCTCTGCTAGTGTCCTCAGTGTCCTGATGCTGGGCTTCTTATATTAACAGGAGCTACTGTTGATGTGTAGTCTCTGCTAGTGTCCTCAGTGTCCTGATGCTGGGCTTCTTATATTAACAGGAGCTACTGTTGATGTGTAGTCTCTGCTAGTGTCCTCAGTGTCCTGATGCTCTGCTTCTTATATTAACAAGAGCTACTATTGATGTGTAGTCTCTGTTAGTGTCCTCAGTGTCCTGATGCTGGGCTTCTTATATTAACAGGAGCTACTGTTGATGTGTAGTCTCTGCTGTGTCCTCAGTGTCCTGATGCTGGGCTTCTTATATTAACAGGAGCTACTGTTGATGTGTAGTCTCTGCTAGTGTCCTCAGTGTCCTGATGCTCTGCTTCTTATATTAACAAGAGCTACTGTTGATGTGTAGTCTCTGCTAGTGTCCTCAGTGTCCTGATGCTGGGCTTCTTATATTAACAAGAGCTACTGTTGATGTGTAGTCTCTGCTGTGTCCTCAGTGTCCTGATGCTAGGCTTCTTATATTAACAGGAGCTACTGTTGATGTGTAGTCTCTGCTAGTGTCCTCAGTGTCCTGATGCTGGGCTTCTTATATTAACAGGAGCTGCTGTTGATGTGTAGTCTCTGCTAGTGTCCTCAGTGTCCTGATGCTGGGCTTCTTATATTAACAGGAGCTACTGTTGATGTGTAGTCTCTGCTAGTGTCCTCAGTGTCCTGATGCTGGGCTTCTTATATTAACAGGAGCTACTGTTGATGTGTAGTCTCTGCTGTGTCCTCAGTGTCCTGATGCTGGGCTTCTTATATTAACAGGAGCTACTGTTGATGTGTAGTCTCTGCTAGTGTCCTCAGTGTCCTGATGCTCTGCTTCTTATATTAACAAGAGCTACTGTTGATGTGTAGTCTCTGCTAGTGTCCTCAGTGTCCTGATGCTGGGCTTCTTATATTAACAAGAGCTACTGTTGATGTGTAGTCTCTGCTGTGTCCTCAGTGTCCTGATGCTAGGCTTCTTATATTAACTGGAGCTACTGTTGATGTGTAGTCTCTGCTAGTGTCCTCAGTGTCCTGATGCTGGGCTTCTTATATTAACAGGAGCTACTGTTGATGTGTAGTCTCTGCTAGTGTCCTCAGTGTCCTGATGCTGGGCTTCTTATATTAACAGGAGCTACTGTTGATGTGTAGTCTCTGTTAGTGTCCTCAGTGTCCTGATGCTGGGCTTCTTATATTAACAGGAGCTACTGTTGATGTGTAGTCTCTGCTAGTGTCCTCAGTGTCCTGATGCTGGGCTTCTTATATTAACAGGAGCTACTGTTGATGTGTAATCTCTGCTAGTGTCCTCAGTGTCCTGATGCTCTGCTTCTTATATTAACAGGAGCTACTGTTGATGTGTAGTCTCTGCTAGTGTCCTCAGTGTCCTGATGCTGGGCTTCTTATATTAACAGGAGCTACTGTTGATGTGTAGTCTCTGCTAGTGTCCTCAGTGTCCTGATGCTGGGCTTCTTATATTAACAGGAGCTACTGTTGATGTGTAGTCTCTGCTAGTGTCCTCAGTGTCCTGATGCTAGGCTTCTTATATTAACAGGAGCTACTGTTGATGTGTAGTCTCTGCTAGTGTCCTCAGTGTCCTGATGCTGGGCTTCTTATATTAACAGGAGCTACTGTTGATGTGTAGTCTCTGTTAGTGTCCTCAGTGTCCTGATGCTGGGCTTCTTATATTAACAGGAGCTACTGTTGATGTGTAGTCTCTGCTAGTGTCCTCAGTGTCCTGATGCTGGGCTTCTTATATTAACAGGAGCTACTGTTGATGTGTAGTCTCTGCTAGTGTCCTCAGTGTCCTGATGCTGGGCTTCTTATATTAACAGGAGCTACTGTTGATGTGTAGTCTCTGCTAGTGTCCTCAGTGTCCTGATGCTGGGCTTCTTATATTAACAAGAGCTACTATTGATGTGTAGTCTCTGTTAGTGTCCTCAGTGTCCTGATGCTGGGCTTCTTATATTAACAGGAGCTACTGTTGATGTGTAGTCTCTGCTAGTGTCCTCAGTGTCCTGATGCTGGGCTTCTTATATTAACAGGAGCTACTGTTGATGTGTAGTCTCTGCTAGTGTCCTCAGTGTCCTGATGCTCTGCTTCTTATATTAACAAGAGCTACTGTTGATGTGTAGTCTCTGCTAGTGTCCTCAGTGTCCTGATGCTGGGCTTCTTATATTAACAAGAGCTACTGTTGATGTGTAGTCTCTGCTGTGTCCTCAGTGTCCTGATGCTAGGCTTCTTATATTAACAGGAGCTACTGTTGATGTGTAGTCTCTGCTAGTGTCCTCAGTGTCCTGATGCTGGGCTTCTTATATTAACAGGAGCTGCTGTTGATGTGTAGTCTCTGCTAGTGTCCTCAGTGTCCTGATGCTGGGCTTCTTATATTAACAGGAGCTACTGTTGATGTGTAGTCTCTGCTAGTGTCCTCAGTGTCCTGATGCTGGGCTTCTTATATTAACAGGAGCTACTGTTGATGTGTAGTCTCTGCTGTGTCCTCAGTGTCCTGATGCTGGGCTTCTTATATTAACAGGAGCTACTGTTGATGTGTAGTCTCTGCTAGTGTCCTCAGTGTCCTGATGCTCTGCTTCTTATATTAACAAGAGCTACTGTTGATGTGTAGTCTCTGCTAGTGTCCTCAGTGTCCTGATGCTGGGCTTCTTATATTAACAAGAGCTACTGTTGATGTGTAGTCTCTGCTGTGTCCTCAGTGTCCTGATGCTAGGCTTCTTATATTAACTGGAGCTACTGTTGATGTGTAGTCTCTGCTAGTGTCCTCAGTGTCCTGATGCTGGGCTTCTTATATTAACAGGAGCTACTGTTGATGTGTAGTCTCTGCTAGTGTCCTCAGTGTCCTGATGCTGGGCTTCTTATATTAACAGGAGCTACTGTTGATGTGTAGTCTCTGTTAGTGTCCTCAGTGTCCTGATGCTGGGCTTCTTATATTAACAGGAGCTACTGTTGATGTGTAATCTCTGCTAGTGTCCTCAGTGTCCTGATGCTCTGCTTCTTATATTAACAGGAGCTACTGTTGATGTGTAGTCTCTGCTAGTGTCCTCAGTGTCCTGATGCTGGGCTTCTTATATTAACAGGAGCTACTGTTGATGTGTAGTCTCTGCTAGTGTCCTCAGTGTCCTGATGCTAGGCTTCTTATATTAACAGGAGCTACTGTTGATGTGTAGTCTCTGCTAGTGTCCTCAGTGTCCTGATGCTAGGCTTCTTATATTAACAGGAGCTACTGTTGATGTGTAGTCTCTGCTAGTGTCCTCAGTGTCCTGATGCTGGGCTTCTTATATTAACAGGAGCTACTGTTGATGTGTAGTCTCTGTTAGTGTCCTCAGTGTCCTGATGCTGGGCTTCTTATATTAACAGGAGCTACTGTTGATGTGTAGTCTCTGCTAGTGTCCTCAGTGTCCTGATGCTGGGCTTCTTATATTAACAGGAGCTACTGTTGATGTGTAGTCTCTGCTAGTGTCCTCAGTGTCCTGATGCTGGGCTTCTTATATTAACAGGAGCTACTGTTGATGTGTAGTCTCTGCTAGTGTCCTCAGTGTCCTGATGCTGGGCTTCTTATATTAACAGGAGCTACTGTTGATGTGTAATCTCTGCCTGTGTCCTGATGCTTTTTGCAGCTCTGCATGGCATACAAAAGAAAAAGCTTCTTCTATTTCTGATCTAGCTGTATGTATGGTGTCTTTTTGATTGCTATGTGTATATTTTAATCTGTATTAATGTTTTTTTTTGTTGCTTCTTCCTGCCATGGTCTAAAATCATCTGGCCAAAGGACTATGGTTGACAATTAATCAGTTAGTTACTGGTTAACACTGGCACATTTACAGAAATGCTGATTAATGTGTGTTGTCCTTTATAAAAAAAAGTTCAGCTCATAGTTCACACTTCAACATTTTGAACTATGTTCACAGTTCCAAAAATGAAGTAGTTCGTAGTTATTTTTTTCCATAATGTTGCTGCGAGCTATTATTTTTCAAAATTATTGCCACAGCCCATATAAAACCACAGACTATTATTTTATCAGTTTTAACACTGAAACTATGCATCAAATTTCATCTGTGTGTATGTGTGTCTGTGTGTCTGTGTGTCTGTGTGTCTGTGTGTGTGTGTCT
>JAQOOF010000237.1:0-43370 GCA_029931835.1 Etheostoma nigrum
TTAATTTAGGATAATAAATGGAGTGGAGGTGGACATTTTGAAGGCAGACTAACAGGTCTTTGAGGGTCAGAATTCTAGCTGATAGACAGGTGTTCAAATACTTATTTTGCAGCTGTATCATACAAATAAATAGTTAAAAAATCATACATTGTGATTTCTGGATATTTTTTTTTAGATTACGTCTCTCACAGTGGACATGCACCTACGATGACAATTTCAGACCCCTCCATGATTTCTAAGTGGGAGAACTTGCTAAATAGAAGGGTGTTCAAATACTTATTTTCCTCACTGTAGCTTTACATTTCAGAGGGACAGGCTTTTACATCTACTGTGTTCTCTTTCCTATCCAGGCAGCAGGGAGACTGCACCTGTTTCACCAGAGAACATACTTGGGCACCCTCAATTTGGAACTTTACTAACGCATTTTCTAAGCCCATACATTTCTAATTTTGCAAACTATGCGCGGCCCCCTCTCACCTTGCCACAGCACGCCCAGTCATCGCTCCCGCACCCTGCTCATGTTCCTCTTTCTCAAGCAACCCCCCCAAGTGTTTATAGCTTGCTACACATGCTCCTCCCATCATCCCTAAACCCATCGACATATTGCTTTTATTTAACTTTCCATTCCAAAAGGCAGCCAGACTGAGCATCTCAGATCAAACCAGGCATATATTGGCCATCAGGAATACCGGAACATTTCCAAGTGGGCAAGGGTATATGTGTGGGCTGCATGTGCTGCACGTTGGTAGAAAGCTTTTTCTTTGTTTTTTGATCGGCCCATACAGTAAGCGATCATGTGACTAGCCCAGTTGCGTGTCTTTCATGTGATCACTGGCCATTCCCATCCTTGGTCTTTGGCTGACCAGTCTTTAGAGAGGAGAGAGATCACATGATTGGCTCACTGGTTTGTCTCTCATCTGAACACTGGCCAATCACATCCTACTATTGCCCACCTATATCCTACCATAGAGACAGTCCTAGCCCAAATGATTATTTTAGAACCCTTTGTCTACTAGAGAGGACATGTAAGCTAATGTTAGTTATGTATTCTTAGCAAACTAAGGCACTTGCAAACATAGTACTATAACTTTCTGATTTATCTACATTCCAATATACAAAAATTGCATTCTATGTACAAAATGCAGCTTTATGTCATCATGATGACACCCATGATCCACCTTCAACCATCAAGAGCCAACCTTTTTGACTCAGTGAGTACATTATCATACTATCTTACCTACCACTCAGCTGAGTGACAGTATTACGGACTCAATATATTGCCATTGTTTTTTGGCTGGTGAGTGAAGTAAATCTACCAGCCAATCCCAGATTTTACCAGCATTGGGCTGGTAGATGGTGCTAATATTGAACCCTGCTGGTATGTATATGTGTTGAAGGGGATGGGTGGTGATGTCTGGCTGATTGTGGTGGGCTGGTATGGGTCTCAAAAGTCCAAGGCTAATTTTTTTTAAATTTAATTTAAATTTAAATCGCTAGCACAGGAACTTTGGACCAGGAGCAGGCAAGAAAACCGGGTACAGCAGCCACAACCAACATTATGACAGAGGCAAAAGAGACCAACGTTGATGGATGAAGTGAAGACAAAAACTATTTTAGAACCGCTTTGAGTCATTGGCACGAGCTTTGTGAAATAAAAGGCTACAAGCTGGCCATGCTGTTGGACTAGTAAGTAATATAGCTGTTTTTTGTTGTTACACTAGCTTGATGTGATGTGTGGCTGTGTTAGCAAAGTTGTTGACTCCCTATTTGGGATCATGACTAATGTAATCATAACAAATGCCAAAAAAAACATAATACGCAATGTTTTTTTAATTATACATTTTATGTATTTGGTCTCCCTTGTAAATTATATCTCAAACTCAATGGGTATTAGCCTTGTTTTCTCAAACTCAATGGGTATTAACCTTGTTTTCACGTTACTATATGACTTGTTTACAAGTCATATTTCTTCCAGAGGTCCTTACTCTTCAGTAAATGAAGTGTTTAGCTTTGCTCCGGGCGTAAAGATCAAGCCTTTGTGCTCCACTGAACCCTTTGTTAAGATTGTACTTTGCACACAGGCGGTGTTTGCAGCAGATGCAGGTATCAGCTTTATCTCCTTCAAACTCCCCTTCCTCCCCCTCCCATCTTCCTTTCCAGCTCCCCCAATCTGAGCGCTCCTCATTGAAGCAGACTGCAGCCTTCACCGCCACTTACAAGGATCGGGCTGCAGCCGTAACATGCTCTGGCATCCTCGCTACAGGAGCTGCTTTCACTCATTAATTCACTCAGAGCTGTGCCAGCCGTGCCTCAGAGATAGGGCCGGTGGTGGTGGAGGGGGGCTGAGTCACCGCCCTCCAAGGTAACGAGAGGAACAGGCATTGTCAGTCCTGCTGAATATTCCGAATGTGTCAGCTTGTCTGAATAGCACTTGTCACTCTCACTCAAAAGGGATTCTCCAGTTGGTACACAGGATGACAAACCCACGTTTTAATACTCACACACTCCCTTCATTTGCTCCCCACTCTTCCTGTTGAGTCAATGTCATTCCCATGCAGAAATGACCTGAATGGCTTTGCTTCATGCTTCAGCAAAACGGTAAACGTCTAAGTGGAAAAGTATAATTGCAATTTGAAGCTAGGATGCTCTGGTGCTGTGTGTGCAGAGATTGTAAAGAATCTTACCGGTACGTAGATGCACAAAATAGGCCAAACTTAGTTTTAGAGGCCAGAGGGTGGAGAACACTAACTGGTATTTGACATTTTGGTAAGAACTGCCGTTGCAATGTATATATTCTTTTCCCACATGGCCACAAAGCGCAATAATGAGTTCATTCGACAGTCAATAACACGTTGAAAAGTGATACGGTTTATGCATTAATGTAAGTGTTTCAAACTGCAATTTTTCAGTTTTATAAGAGAAAATTAGGTTGGTTTGGCAAATGTACGTCGATTAACCTCCAAAGCCTAAGATAAGAGCAGCACACAATCGCTTCCCTAAGCATCTCCCACGCAGTATTAAGCCAGTCAGCCCACTCTCTAGGTGGCAGCCTTGACTAAAAGCATCTTGGGTCGACCCTGAAAGGCAAAGAAGGAGAGCAAACGCCTCAAGTTGTTCTTTTATGCATGGATCTTCCTCTTTTTCTGCCTCTGGTCTCAAAGCAGAGGTCAGGGTTATAATCAGGGTCATTCTCCTTGTGTTTTTTTCCTGCCTCACAGCACTATGAAAGGGTCAACACATCAAAGCGCAGATTACCTACTCTATAATGTGTGTGTGTGTGTGTGTGTGTAAATTCTCCCACACCCTGGCCTTGCCTCTTTGCTTGGCAGTCATGAATACACATTAGTGCCGGAGAGCATTTGACGGGTCGGCGGTTCAAAACAGTAATCGTGTTTCTGTGTTTGCACTTTCGCCACCTCTGTTTGACATTGGCTCTCATGTTGCCACTCGTGGAGCGAAAGCTGGGTTGCAGTTTGGTGTTGCCCGCTAACCCTTATTTGCCTCAGGGTGTCTTCGTCAAGCTTGCCGGCCACTGACGTACCATATTAATTTTGCAGCGCCCTTCATCCAGCTTCATGTCAAGCAATCACATACTGCATAGATCATTTGAGGCCAATCGTCCTTTCTGTCATGTGATTGGCAGAGGCCCAGCTTAAGGATGATTACTGCTTGCTAGTCATTTAACTTTCATCATTCTCTCTTCAGCATGTTGATTTCATTCTTTTCTTAGTGATTTTTTTTATGAAACTTCCACAACGTCTATGTCCCTTGAGGTATAAAAGAACTGAGCCTCTGCGCTAAAAAAAGAAAGATAAAAGATAGAAGCCTTTGATACTTGTTTCCAAGCATCAAAAAAATATGTTTCCGAGCATCAAAAAATATGTATGGATCTCTTTCCTTACTTGTTTTTTAGAGAGAAACAAGCTCACTCCTGGACAGCAAGGGAGACGTATTGTCCCGTGCACAGTGGCAATATCTGGCGGAGTGCTTTTGATCCATTGAGATTGTTACAAAACTCTGATAAATGTCCCTTCTGGCTGGCGTCCTTGGCTGTGGTGAAAACTCTGGATTAAAACATAGCTACTCTTCCTTGCCAAGGTGATGAGTGGATGGAGGATGTAATTGGGCTTTAGACACGAGCGATACCCGCTCTTGCAGCCACACTTTTCCTCCCGCTCATCAGGACTTTGGCTAAGATAAAAACAAAATGGATGGCTGCAATAGTAATGAAACAACTGGCTAAATAAAAGATGTAGATGGACTCAGGATGGATGTGAGAGCAAATGAGTGACAAAATAAGTTAATTTTGTTAAGTTACATCACCTCTGGTTTGTCTTATTTTCGGTTTCTCAGGGGGGTTTTATTAGTGTATTTATGTTCATTACCTTATCACTTTCACTGAGAAGAAAAGTAAAATATGCTGATGACTTCTATGTGGGCAGGGAAGTTTTTGTCAGTCTCAGGAGTTTTGTGCCAACCATGTGAAGTGATTATACAGCAACTGGCCCTTTTGTTATCTTGGTGAGGCAGTCTGTTGTAAATAGCTCCTAAGTTATCTGTGCAGCACAGTCACTGGGAAAGGAGTAATTGGATAATTAATTTAGTCCTGGACAGGTCAAACGGATTTTCCACTCGTTTGCCTTTCTGTGGCTCGCAAGGTCCCATAGACACATGATTGATGTGTGCCACAGGATAATTAAAAAGCCTCATCTACCCCTCAGCCTCCACACAAAGCATAGCGGGCAATGAGTGCACATGAGAGTTGACTAGGGTTAGTCCAATATACATACTAAACATGTATAAGGAGGATGTTCACCTCTGATAGGTCTATTATGATGCAGCTTCATTGATTATGTGCTTATTGCAGAATTGATCAGCATTTCAGTAGTTGTCTTTAGTAAAGACTTCACTTGATGAAGTGTTTCCACACAAGCAGTATTATTATTGTCATTAGTAGTAGTATTTATAAGGGTCATACCTTTTTTTTGGAGAGATTCCAGTAAGCAGTTCAAGTGAACGCCATTTATATAGCGCTCTTTTCTCGTCTTAATGGCCACTCAAACCAAGGACACTTTGACATGTAGACTGCAGGGGCCAGAGATCAAACCATCTATCTTGTGATTGGTTGTAGTGCTGTGCGATACTGTAATATTCGGTATCAATCAGATACCGAGTGATCACAGGGCCAGTATCGCCAATACCGATACAATACTTAAACTTCTCTTTATTGATCCTTTTGGGATGACTCCCACAAGGAAATAGAATTTCCAGCAGCTTACAAGACATTTGAATAGAGAATAAGGAGGTGTAATACCTATACAGTATAGAAAAAACAGTATAAAAAATAGCAATAACAAACTTTCAGCTATAAAAAGATCTTAACAGTTAAGAGCAGTTTGTGTCTAGGTACAGATACCGATACTTTTTAATAAATAATCATCATCAAATTACTAAATTGGAATGTGTTTTCATGACCTTTACTTGTTTTTGTGATTTTACCTTTGGATTTTTAATTAGTTAAAACCCTTCTCTTCCTCTCTGCCATTCTTCTGCTCTGTCTCTGTCCTGCACAGATGGCAAAAGTACAGAGATGTACTCTGGTAAAAGTAGAAGCACTAATTTAACTTCTTTACTCAAGTAAAAGTAACAAAGTACAGACTTGGAAATTTACTTAAAGTATAAAAGTAAAAGTGGCCTTGTGAATGACATCCACCACAAACTTCAGTGGACTCTTATATGCCGTTGGCTACATTTTAAATGGACGTCTGCCTATAGGCCTGAAACATTATTGTGACAAAGACTGGGACTCCAGATTAATAAGATTATGACTGAGCAGCAACATATGAATTAAATTGTGATTCTGTTAGAATTCACAGATCCAGTTTCTCTTTTTTAATCTTTCCCTTAACATTTAAAGGAATCTATCGTACATTTATGTGTGTGTGCTCAAATATGGCTTCTGGAAAGAATATATGCTATCAAATAATAACAATAAGCCCACTATTAATTACATTATTTTAATGCAGTGTAACTGTAACATGTAAGCCTAAACTAACATAAACTTAAAATACAAACATGAGCAAGGACGTTCAACAATTGCCATTATATTGCATCAACAGCCAGGTGCAACCTAGCTAACAGGTGACAAACAACTATACCACTAGCTTACTTAAATGGGGCTGGTGCGCCGTAACAGGAGTGGAACTTGAAAGCAGCGGCCTTTGATTGAACCACTGCAGTGCATACTGTAGAGAAACTGAAACTAAGCTATTATTACACTGGTATTGATCAAAATTAATACCAACGTTAATATCAATATTATTGATATTTGGATCGATCCGCCCTACCTCCTGAACCACAAAGGGTTTCTTGTTGGTGCCTTTCAAAATCATTAAAAAAAAAATAATGATGACCCATATGATCCTTCTGATTTGCCACTGTAATTTTTGTTTAGTTAGGCACAAAAACTTGGTCAATATTTTGGTTTGGCTTACAAAAACTATTTGGAAAGGTTACGGAAATCGTCTCGGGTTACGTATGTAACCCTTGTTCCCCGAGATAGGGGAACGAGACACTGCGTCGGTTACGACACTATGGGAACGCCTTTAGGCATGACAGGGCTGAATGCGAATGAAAACTACTCCAATCCTATTGGTCCTAGTGAGAACGGTAGCATGTGACGGCATAACCGTAGGGGCATATAAGCACACCGGCACATAGCTCATTAGCTCTTTCTATGAAGCAAGGCACTCCAGGCGGGGCGAGGGGCGGTGAACCGACGCAGTGTCTCGTTCCCCTATCTCGGGGAACAAGGGTTACATACGTAACCCGAGACGTTCCCCTTCGAGGGGAACTCGAACTGCGTCGGTTACGACACTATGGGAACGAGATACCCACTAACCCGCGCCGAAACCCCGCCTGCCCTAGCGTGCAAGCAACCTGCGGGCACGACTAGGAGGAGAGCACCCGGGTGCCGGGTGCGGAGGGAAGGTCCAGACTATAGAACCCGAAGAAGGTGTGAGGAGCGGCCCAGCCAGCTGCATCACAAACCCCCTGGAGAGATGCTCCCGAGAAGAGAGCCTTAGAGGCCGCCAAGCCTCTCGTGGAGTGAGCCCGTACAGCCATAGGTGAAGGCAAACCGCGCACCCGACAGGCCAGGGAGATAGTCTGAACGATCCAGTTGCAGATAGTATGTCTGGAAGTAGGGAGCCCAGCCTTGGGGGGCCCGAAACACACCAGCAACTGGTCTGACGTCCACCACCGGGAGGACCTCAGAGCGAAGACACTCAGTGCTCTGACAGTGCAGAGCAAATGGAGCCTCCCGTCCTCCGCCGTCACATGAGGTGGAGGACGAAACGCCTGCAGTACCATGGACCCCATAACAGTGGGCTGCACCTCGGGAACGAAGCCCGGAACTGGGTGCAGGATGGCCCTCACGTCACCCGGGGCAAACTCCAGGCATCGGGGAGTAACCGAAAGAGTCTGGAGGTCCCCCACCCTCCTCAGAGAAGTGATAGCAAGGAGGAAGGCCATCTACAGGGGCAGGTACCAGGCCACAGCCGACGCCATGGGCCCGAAGGGGGCCACAGCCAAAGCATCGAGAACCACTGCCAGATCCCAAGCGGGAATCCTAGGGCGAGCCGCATGTCCCATCCTCCGGGTCCTACGAAGGAACCGCATGACCAGGGGAAGCCTCCCCAGAGACCCACCCCTCGAAGGGGCGTGGAAAGCTGAGATGGCAGCCACGTAAACCTTGAGGGTGGATGGGGAAAGGCCCGCAGAGAAGCGGTCCTGCAGAAACTCCAGCACCTGAACCACCGGGCAGGTATCCGGGTCCACCATGCGTCCTCTGCACCAAGCAGAGAAGACGGTCCACTTCAGGCCATACATCCTCCGTGTAGATGGGGCCCTGGAGCCGAGGAGAGGCACGACTGCTCCTGCCGTCAGGCCCGCCTCTAGGTACCGCGCCCCCTCAGGGGCCAGACCCACAGCTGCCACAGGGCGGGGCAAGGGTGAAGAACCCGGCCTCCTGCCTGGGACAGCAGGTCCCTCCCCAGAAGGACTTGCCATGGCGGACCGTCCAGGAGCGGCATCAGGTCCTCGGACCTAATGGCGGACGCCCTCCCAACGGACCTACTCCAGGATCCCCGGGAGCAGAGCGACCGGGGAAAAAGCGCACAGACGCGGCCACGGCCACCTCCGCGCCATGGCGTCCAGCCCTAGCAGGGCCTGGGGCGTCAGGGAGAACCATAGAGGACAGTGCATAGTCTCCTGAGACGCAACAAGTCCACGTCTATAGGTCCAAACCTTCCGCACAAGGACTCCACCACCTCGGGGTGGAGCTGCCATTCCCCGGGCCTCAGCCCCAGTCTCGACAGCAGGTCCGCACCCTGACCCTGAAGCCCAGGGAGAACACCGCCCTGAGAGAGAGCAGTCTCCGCAGGGACCACAGGTGGATCCGATGCGCCAGTCTGCAGAGAGGGCGCAAGCGCAGACCCCCCTGATGAGTCAGATAGGCCACCACAGCCTTATTGTCGGACCTGACAAGCACATGGTGACCCAGGAGTAAAGGCAGGAAGCTCCTCAGAGCCCGGAACACGGCCAGCATCTCGAGGCAATCGAGGTGCCACGACGAGTGATGGTCCTGCCAAACACCCCTCGCAGAGCGGTCGTCCATGACCGCGCCCCACCCGGTGAGGGAAGCGTCCGATGAAACAATACATGGCGACAGGGCGCCCCCATCGCGGGTCCTTGGGACAGGAACCAAGGCGTCGCTCACACCGATAGGGCACGAAGACATTTGTGCGTAACCCATATCAGGCGGAACAGGTTTCCCCTCGGGGAGAACCCCTTGGATTTCAGCCACCACCGCAGGGCCCTCATGTGCAGAAGACCAGAAGGTAACACGCTGGAAGCAGCCGCCATGAGGCCCAACCCCCTTCGGAAGTGTTCCACTGTGATGGCGCGGCCCAGCCTCACACTCCACACCGTGGCCAGAACGGACTCGACACGAGCCGGAGACGGATGTGCCAGCATCGTCAACAAGTCCCACACCACCCCAAGAATACAGTCCTTTGGGCGGGTGCCAGCACACTTTACACCTCGTTGAGCCTCAGCCCCAACGAAGAAGACGAGCGAGGACGACATCTCGATGCCGAACCGCCATCCCCCGAGACTGAGCCAGGATGAGCCAGTGGTCGATGTAATACAGGACCCGGATGCCCTGGAGCCACAAAGGGGCCAGTGCCGCATCCATACACTCGGCGAAAGTGCGAGGGGAGAGTGCTAGGCCAAAGGGAAGGACGAACGGAGACGCGAAAGCACGCGTCCCTCAGATCTATGGTGGCAATCCAGTCCTTGGACTGGATGTGACACACGAGGGCAGGGATGGTGAGCATCCAAAACCTGTATCTCCTCAGAGACCGGCTCAGAACCCGCAGATCCAGGATAGGGCGCAGGCCCCCGTCCGTCTCGGGAACGATGAAGCACCGGTTGTAGAAACCGGACCCGCTGGCCAGCGGGGGAACGAGCACCTCGGCCCCCTTCTCCAGCAGCGAGCACACTTCTTGTCCCAGCACCAGGCCCTGGCCTGGGCACACCACAGTCCGGACCACCCCAATGAAGCCGGGGGAGGCGGACCCGGAACTGCAGCCTGTACCCTCCGACAACGGTGCGCAGAACCCACGGGGAAATGTTCACCAAGCCACGCCAAGCCTCTGCGAAATCCGCCAGCGGAAGCAACCCCTCAGGGCTGGAAGCCGGTGCGCCAATCTCGGACGAACCCCTGACGCGGTCCGCCAGGAAAACCCGCCAATGATCCGCAGTCCGGGAGCATAACCTCCGGCCCACTGCCACCCCTCGGGGCAGGCAGAGCGGAGAAGGTCCAGCGACGGCCAGCGCGTCGCGAGCGCCATGGCGGCGGGACAACAACGCTAGCGGCCGTCCAGGAGGGGACCTCAGTCGGCCTCCGGGGCAAAACACACAGCCCCTTGCCGTGACCGGACGACGGCTCACAGGCCCGACCTGCCGGGAGCCAAACCTCCGGCCCACTGCCACCCCTTGGGGTAGGCAGAGTGGAGAAGGTCCGGCGGCGGCAAGCGCGTCCCGAGCGCCACGGCGGCGGGACAACAGCGCTAGCAGCCGTCCTGGAGGGGACCTCAGTCGGCCTCCGGGGGAAAAACACAGCCACATGGCCTCGCCCCGCTGTGACTGGACGATGGCTCGCAGACCCAACCTGCAGGGGAGGGGAGCGCGGGAGAGTTGGCATGCGTCCCAAGCCGCTCGAGGGGACCACAAGAAGCCACACACCACCCCTGGCTCCGCCGGTGGGAGCCGGTATTGCGCAGCTCCGCCATCTCCTCCTCAGAGGTGCTCCCACTCTGGTCCATCTCCAGCAGCAGGACCGCCTGGCAGGCTCAAAAAACCGCCATGGTGTGCAGGCTCTCTCCAGCCTGGCCCGCCGCCAGATAAGCTGTACCCACCAGCGTGGAAGTCACACGACACGGGCCGGCCGGCAGAAAGATGACGTCAGCTGAGGAGAGAGGTAACCCGCCAGAGCGGCCTCAACCCGCGGCATCGTCCCCGTAGCCGCGGTCCCTGATCCCCACCACATTGCTATACTCCAGCAGCCGGGGAGTAGAAAGCCAGGCGGAGAAAGGCTTATACCAAGACATACACAAATCATTGTGCAAGTCCGGAAAAAATGGCAAGGATCGGCGCGGGGGAGCAGAGCGGCTCCGCAGGAAGCGATCATCCAGTCTGCCACTGGTGTTAAGCTCCCTGACAGCCTGTGGCCAATCCAGACCGAGCTTAGCCACAGCTCGCGTCACCACGTCCAGCAGCTCATCATAAGCCGGCGCTCTCGGCGCTCTTCTGATGACGTCGGCCCGATACCCGGAAGTCCCCTCCCACCTCCCCGATGCACGCTGAGCTCCTCAGAGCCAGGGAGCAACCGCTTCGTCGGTCAGCGTCCCCGAACAGAAGAAGCCGAGAAGCCGGCCCTCGAACGGGGACTAGGGGAGACGGAATCGGCAGACGAAGGACGAGACGGGGAATGAGCCGTCTCGGAATCCTCCAGCAGACCTCGCTGCGATCCCCATGACCGGGACCGCGAGCCGCCTCAGCGACCGCGGGGCCCGAGCCACGGGGAGAGCGTATCTGGCCGTCTGCGGAAAAGAGGGCCATGCGGGACCTCAGCACCCGCACGGGCAGGGCCTCGCAATGGACACAAACAGCCCCCTCGAGAGCCGCCGTGGCGTGCGACCGGCCCAGACAAGCAACACACAGCTCATGAGAGTCTCCTACCGTGATGAAACGCGGGCAGGGAGACACACATCTCTGGAACTGGTTAACTGCTCGGACATACTGTCAACTTCCAGGTGAGTAGGATACACGGAATCATTCAAACACAACATCAACCAACGTGCCTGCTGAATAGAAAAAAGCTAATGAGCTATGTGCCGGTGTGCTTATATGCCCCTACGGTTATGCCGTCACATGCTACCGTTCTCACTAGGACCAATAGGATTGGAGTAGTTTTCATTCGCATTCAGCCCTGTCATGCCTAAAGGCGTTCCCATAGTGTCGTAACCGACGCAGTTCGAGTTCCCCTCAAAGGGCAAAACACAATTTTAATAATACAAGTTGCACGTTGCAGAGAGGAAGAGGGAGGTTGAGAAGAAGAGGGTGAGTGCAAGGACAGTAGGTAGAGTAGGTAAGGAAGTTCATAGCCAAAAAGTACAAACACTTTCAAAGGAAAATCAGAGCAACCTTAGTAGATCATGTCATCAACCATGGGCTGACAATACATGAGGCTAGACAGAGAGGGCAGCCAACTCTTAGCTGTTTTACTGTCGCCTCTGTCACCTATCCTGTACCTTTAGGCTGGAGAACAGGTACGAAAATACTGTAACTGAACCAGTAGATGTATAAACAACACCCCCATATTGCTCATTTCCTGGAACTCAATGTTAAGAAACTAGAGAATTAATTATAGATTACAGGAGAAATAAGCTCACAGCAGAGGCAGTGGAGATCAAAGGTGTAGAAATAGAAAGAGTGAACACATACAAGTATTTGGGCATTGTTTTTAACGACAGGCTAACATGGTCTGATCATGTTGACTCATTGATGAAAAAATGAAGTCCACGGGTCTACTGTATGAGGAAGTTGCAGTCCTTTAAGGTGAATACGGATGTGGTGAGAATGTTTTTTATGTCAGTCGTATGTAGTGTTTGGAGTTACTGTGTGGTGGGGTGGGGGGGAAATGCTGGGTTAACTGAGAAGGCCAGGATTGATAGAGTGACTAAAAGGGCTGGGAAAATGGTGGGAGAGTTAAATACAGTGGATCAGGTATATGACGATCATCTGGTAAAAATGACACAGAAAATAACGAGAGACCCGGGTCACCCTCTTCATGGTAATCTGATCGGCAGAGTTATAGAGCGTAGTGGTAGGCTAAGACCTCCTGTGACACAAACTAAGCGATATGCTCTTTCTTTTATACCTCAGGCGATTCGACAGCACAACAAGCACTTTAAACGTACATTTTTATAAGTTTTTATTTTATTTTATTTTTTTCATTGTATTTATGTATAATATTTTAGTGTATTTGTGGTATTGTATTTATTTCTAGTTTTTATGGGTAAGATGGCGAGTGTGAGCACTGTAATTTCCATTTTTATGGATGAAATAAACTTGACTTGACTTGTTTCCGTCCTGTCTTGAACAGGGGACCTTTAGCGTGTGAGGCAAACGTGATAACCACTACACTACAGAAACTGATGAAAAAAGTGTTTTTGCATTTTCGTCGGGAAATGCACCATTCATATTTTACTGTAAATGTTTAAAATGCTGTTAGACATGTTAATTTTTGACACATAGAGATTTTAAACTGGATTCAGTCACAGATGCTTTGTCATGGATTTGAGTGACAGCGAACATATAGTAAACCTAAATATACCTACTTGTATTTACAGTGGCATAAATCCTGGAATAGCGCCACCTATCGATATGTGTGCCAAAAATCAAGCTTGGGCGTTCCTTGTTAGTATAAAAGACAGTATCTCCGCCTATCACGCAGAAGATTGGGGTTCGATTCCCCATCGGGGAGATTTTTCTACCAGCTTAGGCCTCGAGGAAGTCCCAGCAAACGCGTTGGACTATTCATGAGGGGAAAGCGGGCCTTGGCTCAGGCTGTGTTCAGCATGGGAGGACTCCTTACCCTAAATGGGAATATTGGCAAGCAATGGAAAAAGCACAACTCCTGGACATGAACAACACGTCACAAGGCGCAGCAGGAGGTGGGAGAGTGTCAAGTCTGGGCACCTTAGAATTCTGTTTAAGCTCTTTGCAGATGATGTGGTTCTGTTGGCTTCATCAGGCTTCCAGTACCTATGAGATAATACAATATTGTTCATAAAGGCACAACTGAGATTTTTTATAATGTGATGTGTCATTGGTTTGCTACCAACGCTAAGGATGCCTTTCATTGTTGGCAGGATTTGGACCTTTGCGGGGATACCTCAATAGATTTCTAGTCCATCGCCTTAAACATTCGACCACGACAACCCAAAAAGTGGTGCTATACCAACTGCTTGGAAGGTAGCTATGCTCACCACTATACCACCATCACTAGACAATGTGATGTTCACTGCAAATCTTGCAACACATCTGGGCATTGAGACTGATTTTTGCATTAATTAACATAAATGCAAGGAGGTCACAACAACCCACAACACTGTGCTATACAAATTTGCACAAATCCTTCTCAATTGATGAGTAAAGCAGGACATGGGTAAAGTGCACAGAGTTGTTAGACACTTGTTAAATTAATCTTCCACTTTATTGACTATGTAATACTTGTTGCATCATTTCATTTCCTCTGTCAGAGTAAGATCTTTTGCAGCTCTTTTACAGACTGGACTATAATTCTTCATGGAGATGCCAGGGATTGAAACAGGGTCCTCATACATGCAAAGCATGCGCTCTATGTTAGCTGGTATCTTAAAGGCCATTATCTATAACGTTATATTTGGAAAAGTCACTTGAAATGTGATATTTAAGGAAGTACTTTTTCAGTCATTCATTCCCACGTGTTTAGTCTAAACATTAGTCAGAATCAGTGTAACGTTAAGTTAGGCTAACATATCTTTATTTTCACTTTCAGCCAGTAAAGTTGGACTGTTGGGTAACTTGCAGCAAAGCAAAACAATGTTCAACTGGACTGTTACAGCAACTCCTTGTAAAATACAATAATTAAACAAGTCTTACCTTTGACAAAATGGCAGTATCTGTAAAGTTTGATGACTATGTCCCTGTGGCTGAAAATAGTTGGAGCTGAAGGGTGAGGTGATTAAATCCAAAGACCTCCCAATGAGTTAAATGTATTAAATTTATTCATGTATTATGTATCTGTTACTAATGTTTGATTACTAAATATTAATTAACACCATTCTTGTTTTTTTACAGTGTAGGCAAAAACCTATCACTTAAATCTAGAATTGACCTATTTTTATTTTTTGATATTTCAATCTGCTATTCAGTTTGTTAAGAATCTGATTATAAGATGTTAACAATGGAATTGGGCGACCAGCAGGCTACTACGTCAGTAAGCAGTTATTTGAAGATGAATAATGCCTTATTAAGAGATGAAAGTTTTAATAATAGTATTAAAGCCCTTATATCTGAAATCTTTTCTAACCTCACTGAGGGATTTAAACAAAAACATGGAGGGGGGGGGGGGTCTTTAAGTACAAGACCAGATGTGTTGCTATTAAGAGATTGTTAAAAACTAAAATGGGAAAAGTCATGTTATAAATTTATTTATTTAATAGTACACTACACCAAAGTGAGTACAGCCGTCTGCCCGAGAGCAGCAGAAAACCCTAGTCGACCCAGTCCAAACCATCGCGGTGAAACTGACTTGGTGTGCCGCTTTCCAAACTAAAATGATAAGAGGCAACTTGGTAGACTCCTGCTGCTGTACTGTACATGTTACAGTCACAGATGCCAGGCTTATGTTTTCTACAATTAACTTACACGGGTTCCCAAACCAATCAAAATGTGAATCACACATTTTCCAGCCCCTAAGACTGAAAAGCAGAGCAGAGTGGCGCAGCGGAAGCGTGCTGGGCCCATAACCCAGAGGTTGATGGATTGAAACCATCCTCTGCTAGTTACTATGCTTTGTATCAGCATTACTTCTATTTCCAATGTGTCTGAGGGGAAATGTCTCCTCCTGCTGAAGAGTAAACTTAATGACATGTCAAGTTTACGTAAGCGTAATACTATAAATATACTACATTTAAAGTGCTTGTTGTGCTGTCTGATAGTCTGAGGCAGAAAAGAGGAAGGCAACCAATGTGATTACTTGGAGTTCAGATGAGGTTATCCCTTATGAAATGACTATGCCCTGTTTTTAATGACCACCCAATCGTAAGCGTTCAATGTGAAATACTCATTCATTGCCAAAATTGTCGGTAACTGTGACGGGGCGCATGTTGGCCGTCACGGTAGCGATACGCTACCTATACCATCCAAAGCCTGAGACTGCAGGTATATGTTAAATGCCCGTATATGTTTAACGTGTTCATATGTTTCGTTAATTTTCACAATGTTTAAAATCTTCAGTTAACCTAGCCATTCTCCATTTCCCCACAGTAATCCCATAGCTTTCTTGTGTGCACATTTTAACATCTAAAACTACGGTGATTTACATGCTACTGCTACATTCATCAATCCGTCATTCTGTGTAAAACCATACCATACTTCACAAACATTACCTATTTACAATAACCACGCAACACTCAGATCTCTCTCACAGGTTAAACATTAGTCATATCAGCTTTGTCTTACCAGCGTCTTCGCGTTCTGTTTTAAAGAAGCTGCACATGTATGCTTATCAGGATATTTTCCTGTTACTCAGAAATTGGGGAAGCTGACTCATGCGGAAATGTAGAAGCTGGACGTGCATTGTATTGTTCTTACATGTCAATTGGATTCTTAATTTGAATTCAAATATTTGGCATCCAAGAAAATTTCGGAACTGATAATGTATCAGTCATTCACACTCACTGCCCGTACTCAAGTAGAAGTACAGATAATTGTGCTAACAAATACTCTGGTAAAAGTAGAAGTACGGATTTAACTTCTTTACCCAAGTAAAAGTAACAAAGTACAGGCTTTGCAATTTACTTAAAAAGAGTAAGAAGACTTGCCCCAATGGTGCTATTAAAAACCTCCTTCACCATTCTGGTGGGGACAATGTCTAAGGGACAGTTGGTAGGTTTCATGTGTTGTACAACCTCACTAAGTAACGTCAGAGAAATGGGCTTAAATTCCTCAAACACAGCTGAGTGTGTAGAAGATGCAGATAAAAAGACCTTAAAATTAGCACTGGTAATTTTCCTGATAGATGCTACTTTGTCAATAAAATAAGCAAGACATTTCTCACACCTCTCCGGGAACCATCACCTTATCGTGGTGGAGAGGTTTGTGTGTCCCTATGAACCTGGGGGCTGTGTTGTCTGGAGCTTTATGCTCCTGGTAGGGTCTCCCATGGCAAAGAGGTCTCAGGGGAGGGGCCAGACAAAGAATGGTTCAAAGACTACTATGGAAGAGCAAGGAAGGGATAGAGGGACCCTGCCCGGAGGAAGCCCGGGGCCCCCGTCTGGAGCCAGACCCAGACGGCGGGCTCGTCAGCGAGCGCCTGGTGGCCGGGTTTGCCACGGAGCCCGGTCGGGCACAGCCCGAAGAAGCTACGTGGCACCTCTCCCTCCAGCCCATGGGCCCACCACCTGTGGGAGGAACCAAAGGGGTCGGGTGCGCTGCTACACGGGTGGCAGCGAAGGTCAAGGGCTTCGACAGACCAGACCCGGGCGGCAGAGGCTGGCTCTGGGGACGTGGAATGTCACCTCTCTGTGGGGGAAGGAGCCGGAACTTGTGCGGGAGGTGGAGCGCTACCAGTTAGATCTGGTGGGGCTTACCTCTACGCACAGTCTCGGTTCTGGAACCGTACTCCTGGATAGGGGTTGGACTCTGTCCTACTCCGGAGTTGCCCATGGTGTAAGGCGCCGGGCGGGTGTGGGGATACTCACAAGCCCCTGGCTGAGCGCCGCTGCATTGGAGTTTACCCCGGTGGACGAGAGGGTCGCCTCCCTACGCCTGCGGGTGATGGGGGGGAAAACTCTGACTGTTGTTTGTGCATATGCACCAAACAAGAGTTCGGAGTATTCGGCCTTCTTGGAGACCTTGAATGGAGTCCTGTATGGGGCTCCAGTAGGGGACTCTATAGTTCTGCTGGGGGCCTCTGCTGTGACAAAGGCAAAGCAGCGGGTGTGGGAGAAGTTCGGAGAAGACATGGAGAAGGACTTTCGGTCGGCACCAAGGTGCTTCTGGAAAACCGTTCGCCACCTCAGGAGGGGGAAGCGGGGAATCATCCAAGCTGTATACAGTAAGGATGGGACGTTGTTGACCTCAACTGGGGAGGTAATAGAGCGGTGGAAGGAGCACTTTGAGGAACTCCTAAATCCAGCTGACACGCCCTCTGTGGTAGAGGCAGAGCTGGAGGATGATGGGGGATTGTCATCAATTTCCCTGGTGGAAGTCGCTGAGGTAGTCAAATAACTCCACAGCGGCAAAGCCCCAGGGATTGATGAGATCCGTCCAGAAATGCTGAAAGCGCTGGGTGTGGACGGGATGTCTTGGTTGACACGCCTCTTCAACATTGCGTGGAAGTTTGGGACGGTGCCTAAGGAGTGGCAGACCGGGGTGGTGGTTCCCCTCTTCAAAAAGGGGGACCAGAGGGTGTGTGCCAATTACAGGGGTATCACACTTCTCAGCCTCCCTGGTAAAGTATACTCCAAGGTGCTGGAAAGGAGGGTTCGGCCGATAGTCGAACCTCGGATTGAAGAGGAACAATGCGGATTCCGTCCTGGCCGTGGAACAACGGATCAGATCTTTACTCTCGCAAGGATCTTGGAGGGGGCCTGGGAGTATGCCCAACCAGTCTACATGTGTTTTGTGGATCTGGAGAAGGCGTATGACCGGGTCCCCCGGGAGAAATTGTGGGAGGTGCTGCGGGAGTATGGGGTGAGGGGGTCCCTTCTCAGGGCCATCCAATCTCTGTATGACCAAAGCGAGAGCTGTGTCCGGGTTCTCGGCAGTAAGTCGGACTCGTTCCAGGTGAGGGTTGGCCTCCGCCAGGGCTGCGCTTTGTCACCAATCCTGTTTGTAATATTTATGGACAGGATATCGAGGCATAGTCGGGGCGGGGAGGGGGTGCAGTTCGGTGGGCTTGGGATCTCATCGCTGCTTTTTGCAGATGATGTGGTCCTGATGGCGTCATCGGTCTGTGACCTTCAGCACTCACTGGATCGGTTCGCAGCCGAGTGTGAAGCGGCTGGGATGAGAATCAGCACCTCTAAATCTGAGGCCATGGTTCTCAGCAGGAAACCGATGGAGTGCTTTCTTCAGGTAGGGAGTGAGTCCTTACCCCAAGTGAAGGAGTTTAAGTACCTTGGGGTCTTGTTCGCGAGTGAGGGGACTATGGAGCGCGAGATTGGTCGGAGAATCGGAGCAGCCGGTGCGGTATTACATTCCGTTTATCGCACCGTTGTGACGAAAAGAGAGCTGAGCCAAAAGGCAAAGCTCTCGATCTACCGGGCAATTTTCGTTCCTACCTTCACCTCTGGTCATGAAGGCTGGGTCATGACCGAAAGAACGAGATCCAGGGTACAGACGGCCGAAATGGGTTTCCTCAGGAGGGTGGCTGGCGTCTCCCTTAGAGATAGGGTGAGAAGCTCAGTCATCCCAGAGGAGCTTGGAGTAGAGCCGTTGCTCCTTCGCGTCGAAAGGAGCCAGTTGAGGTGGTTCGGGCATCTGGTAAGGATGCCTCCTGGGCGCCTCCCTAGGGAGGTGTTCCAGGCACGTCCAGCTGGGAGGAGGCCTCGGGGAAGACCCAGGACTAGGTGGAGAGATTATATCTCCAACCTGGCCTGGGAACGCCTCGGGATCCCCCAGTCGGAGCTGGTTGATGTGGCTCGGGAAAGGGAAGTTTGGGGTCCCCTACTGGAGCTGCTGCCCCCGCGACCCGATACTGGATAAGCGGATGAAGATGGATGGATGGATGGATTTCTCACATGTACTAATTGACACATCTGTCGGAGCAGAGGTGCATTGATTTATGACATAGTTAAAAGTATTAAATAACAATTTAGGTTTGTGGCAATTGCTAGCTATGACAGAAGAGAGATGCTGCATCTTCGCCACCTTCACAGCATTCTGGTATGTGGATAGACTGTCCCTTAATACACCCAGTGTCACATGTAGATTGTCTTTCCAACTTTGTTCAGCTTGTCTGCAGTGTTGCCTAAGGGCCCTTGTGGTGTCTTTTATCCAGCGGTCCGCCTTAGGTTTAACAGCTTTAATCCGATAAGGGGCAATAGAGTCTAGGATTTCAGTGCACGTGGAATGGAACACAGAGAGAATGTTATCTGGGGAAGAGGGAGAGACCAGACCAATCGTGGCATAAAACTGTGAGCTCACAAACGCAGATGCAAACTCTCCAGGTGAAGAGGAGGTGATGCAGCGGTGCCTAGAAGCTGAGGAGACCGGCTTAATTGCGGGTGGTGGAACATGTCTGTGGATCCTCATGGAGGCAGCTTGATTGATTGTTATGCTCCCTTATTTGTGCGATATAACAGAGATCTAATGTTTTATCAAACTGGGTTGGGAGACTAACATTTCTGGTTACTTTTTGACAAATAAAGTCACTCAAAGAAAGTTACTGGCTGGGAATCAAAGCCATATCAACTGCTTGGAAGGCAGCTTTGCTCACCACTATACCACCATCGCTGGACAATACAATGGTCACTGCAAATCTTGCAACACATCTGGGCATTGAGAATGAAAATAAATGCTCAGAGATGCTTCGGTGGCTTCCAGCACCTATTTGATATTATAATATTGTTCATGGAGGCACATCTGCCATTTGGTATAATGAGATGTGTGACCACCATTAAAGGATGGCTTTCGTTGTCAGCAGGATTCGAACCTGCGAGGGGAGAACCCAATGGATTTCAAGTCCATCGCCTTAACCACTCGGCCACAACAACCTGAAAAGCAATGTAATACGGATTTGCACCAATATTGATAACCTATTCAAGGCAAGGCCGCTTTATTTGTATAGCACCTTTCAACAACAGGGCAATTCAAAGTGCTTTAGACAAAAACAGTTACAAAATAAAAATAGATAAAACACAAGAATACAAGTTACAGTGCAGTATATGAAATTAAACATTAAAGAAATGAACAACTAACTTCCTTTGACACACTGAGCTCCTCTCTCCTTTATCTTTCCATTTGTGTGATTCCATGTCCCAGAAATGCTTGTTACTAACCTAGCCCTGGCGAGTCATTCCCCAGAGTCCTGGGGGATGTTCTTTTCCCCCAGCAATCAATAAAATCATTGGATATCATTGTAATCACATTCAGATCGTCTCAAATATAGACACTGATGATTGTTGTGTTCATCAGTGCTTCTCTTTGGGATTGTCCTGGTAATAAGTTCATCATCAGAAATATATCTGAACAAAATGCAGAGACAGTCTATTTCACAATTCTTCCCAACCCTAGTAAAATGCATTAATCAGGCAGTTGAACATGACAATGCTGCAGACTGTAACTTAAGATGTCATTGTAATCACATTCAGATCACCTCACATAAAGACACAGATGATTATTGTTATGTTATGTTATGTTATTGGTCCTCATACATGCTTTGCATGTATGAGACCCAGGTTCAATCCCTGGCATCTCCATCAGGTATTATGGTCCCTTTATGAAAAAAGCTGCAAAAGATCTTACCTTGACAGAGGAAATGAAATGATGCAATAGGTATTACTAAGGCAACAAAGATTAACTTAATAAGTGTCCAACAACTATGTGCACTTCACCCATGTCCTGCTTTACTCAGCAATTGAGAAGGATTTGCGCAAATTTGTATAGCATAGTGTTGTGCATTCTTGCATGTATGGTACTTAATGCAAACATCAGTCTCAATGCAAAGATGTGTTGCATTGCTTTAAGTGATGATACTTGTCTTATTTATCAAGAAGTCAACAGAAAGGTTACTTGCCCTACCCGATTTGATAAAATATTAGATCTCTGTTATGGTACAAATAAGCAAGCATATCAATCAATCAACCTGCCTCCACGAGGATCCACAGACACAGGCAGTGCTCTGCTATTTGCACTTTGACCATGTCTGGTATTACTAATAACTACTTCTAAACAATTGAAAAGTTTATGGACATTTCTCCAAACAGGTATAGCAATGCTTTTCAGGTTGTTGTGGCCGAGTGGTTAAGGCGATGGACTAGTAAATCCCTTGGTGTCTCCCTAGCAATATGGTGGTTATATAATCTACTCATTCATTATAACCTACTTGGTTCAGTTACGTATTGCTAACAAAAATTGCCCGGTAGATCGAGAGCTTTGCCTTCTGGCTCAACTCTCTTTTCGTCACAACGGTGCGATACACGGAATGTAACCGGCTGCTCCGATTCTCCGACCAATCTCACGCTCCATAGTCCCCTCACTCGCGAACAAGACCCCAAGGTACTTAAACTCCTTCACTTGGGGTAAGGACTCACTCCCTACCTGAAGAAAGCACTCCATCGGTTTCCTGCTGAGAACCATGGCCTCAATTTAGAGGTGCTGATCCTCATCCCAGCCGCTTCACACTCGGCTACGAACCGGTCCAGTGAGTGCTGAAGGTCACAGACCGATGATGCCATCAGGACCACATCATCTGCAAAAAGCAGCGATGAGATCCCGAGCCCACCGAACAGCAACCCTTCCCCGCCCCGACTACACCTCTTTGAAGAGGGGAACCACCACCCCGGTCTGCCACTCCTTAGGCACCGTCCCAGACTTCCACGCAATGTTGAAGAGGCGTGTCAACCAAGACATCCCCTCCACACCCAGAGCCTTCAACATTTCTGGGACGGATCTCATCAATCCCTGGGGCTCTGCCACTGTGGAGTTGTTTGACTACCTCCAGGGAAATTGACGACAACCCCCCATCATCCTCCAGCTCTGCCTCTACCACAGAGAGATGCCAGCTGGATTTACTATATTTGACATCTGCTGCCCGCTTCAACATACTTTGACATCTTCGACATCAATATAGTATGTCGAAAAAATCCATAAAAGTCAGAGTATATCGAAAAAATCCATAAAAGTCATAGTATAGTATGTCAAAAAAATACCATTAAAGTCATAGTATAGTATGTCAAAAAATATCCATAAAAGTCATATTATAGTATGTCGAAAAATTCCATAAAAGTCATAGTATAGTATGTCGAAAAAAATCCATAAAAGTCATATTATAGTATGTCGAAAAATTCCATAAAAGTCATAGTATAGTATGTCGAAAAAAATCCATAAAAGTCATATTATAGTATGTTGAAAAAAATCCATAAAAGTCATATTATAGTATGTCGAAAAACATCCATAAAAGTCATAGTGTAATATGTCAAAAAAATCCATAAAAGTCATAAAATAGTATGTTGAAAAAATCCATAAAAGTCATAGTATAGTATGTCAAAAAAATACCATTAAAGTCATAGTATAGTATGTCAAAAAAATACCATTAAAGTCATATTATAGTATGTCGAAAAATTCCATAAAAGTCATAGTATAGTATGTCGAAAAAAATCCATAAAAGTCATATTATAGTATGTTGAAAAAAATCCATAAAAGTCATATTATAGTATGTCGAAAAACATCCATAAAAGTCATAGTGTAATATGTCAAAAAAATCCATAAAAGTCATAAAATAGTATGTTGAAAAAATCCATAAAAGTCATAGTATAGTATGTCGGAAAAATCCATAAAAGTCATAGTATATTATGTCAAAAAAATTCATAAAAGTCATAGTACAGTATGTTGAAAAATCCATAAAAGTCATAGTATAGTATGTCAAAAAAATCCATAAAAGTCATAGTCTAGTATGTAAAAAAAAATCATAAAAGTCATAGTATAGTATGTCGAAAAAATCCATTAAAGTCATATTATAGTATGTCAAAAAATATCCATAAAAGTCATAGTATAGTATGTCAAAAAAATTCATAAAAGTCATAGTACAGTATGTCGAAAAAATCCATAAAAGTCATAGTATAGTATGTTGAAGAAATCCATAAAAGTCATAGTATGTTGAAAAAATCCATAAAAATCATAGTATAGTATGTCAAAAAAATCCATAAAAGTCATAGTCTAGTATGTAAAAAAAAATCATAAAAGTCATATTATAGTATGTTGAAAATATCCATAAAAGTCATATTATAGTATGTTGAATGAATCCATAAAAGTCATAGTATAGTATGTCGAAAAAATCCATAAAAGTCAGAGTATATCGAAAAAATCCATAAAAGTCATAGTATAGTATGTCTAAAAAATCCATAAAAGTCATAGTGTAATATGTCAAAAAAATCCATAAAAGTCATATTATAGTATGTCAAAAAAATACCATAAAAGTCATATTATAGTATGTCAAAAAAAATCCATAAAAGTCATATTATAGTATGTTGAAAATATCCATGAAAGTCATATTATAGTATGTTGAATGAATCCATAAAAGTCATGGTATGTCGAAAAAATCCATAACAATAGTATAGTATGTTGAAAAAATCCATGAAAGTCATAGTATAGTATGTCAAAAAAATCCATAAAAATCATAGAAAAAATCCATAAAAGTCATAATAAAGTATGTTGAAAAAATCCATAAAAAACATAGTATAGTATGTCGAAAAAATCCATAAAAGTCATAGTATAGTATGTTGAAAACATCCATAAAAGTCATAGTATAGTATGTCAAAAAAATCCATAAAAGTCATAGTCTAGTATGTAAAAAAAATTCATAAAAGTCATATTATAGTATGTCAAAAAAATCCATAAAAGTCATAGTCTAGTATGTAAAAAAAAATCATAAAAGTCATATTATAGTATGTTGAAAATATCCATAAAAGTCATATTATAGTATGTTGAATGAATCCATAAAAGTCAAAGTATAGTATGTCAAAAAAATTCCATAAAATTCATAATATAGTATGTCGAAAAAATCTATGAAAGTCATAGTATAGTATGTCAAAAAAATCCATAAAAGTCATAGTATAGTATGTTGAAAAAATCCAAAAAAGTCATAGTATAGTATGTTGAAAAAATCCATAAAAGTCATAGTATAGTATGTCGAAAAAATCCATAAAAGTCATAGTATAGCATGTTAGAAAAATACATAAAAGTCATAGTATAGTATGTTGAAAAAATCAATAAAAGTCATAGTATAGTATGTTGAAAAAATCCATAAAAGTCATAGTATAGTATGTCGAAAAAATCCATAAAAGTCATAGTATAGTATGTTGAAAAAATCCATAAAAGTCATATTATAGTATGTCAAAACATATCCATAAAAGTCATAGTATAGTATGTCAAAATAATTCATAAAAGTCATAGTACAGTATGTTGAAAAATCCATAAAAGTCATAGTATAGTATGTCGAAAAAATCCATAAAAGTCATATTATAGTATGTTGAAAAAATCCATAAAAGTCATAGTATAGTATGTTGAAAAAATCCATTAAAGTCATATTATAGTATGTCGAAGAAATCCATAAAAGTCACAGTATGTCGAAAAAATCCATAAAAGTCATAGTATAGTATGTCGAAAAAATCCATAAAAGTCATATTATAGTATGTTGAAAAAATCCATAAAAGTCATAGTATAGTATGTCAAAAAAATCCATAAAAGTCATATTATAGTATGTCGAAGAAATCCATAAAAGTCATAGTATGTCGAAAAAATCCATAAAAGTCATAGTATAGTATGTCAAAAAAATCCATAAAAGTCATAGTATAGTATGTTGAAAAAATCCATAAAAGTCATATTATAGTATGTCAAAAAATATCCTTAAAAGTCATAGTATAGTATGTCAAAAAAATTCATAAAAGTCATAGTACAGTATGTTGAAAAATCCATAAAAGTCATAGTATAGTATGTCGAAAAAATCCATAAAAGTCATAGTATATTATGTTGAAGAAATCCATAAAAGTCATAGTATGTCGAAAAAATCCATAAAAGTCATAGTATGTCAAAAAAATCCATTAAAATCATAGTCTAGTATTTAAAAAAAAATCATAAAAGTCATATTATAGTAAGTCAAAAAAATCCATAAAAGTCATAGTCTAGTATGTAAAAAAAAATCATAAAAGTCATATTATAGTATGTTGAAAATATCCATAAAAGTCATATTATAGTATGTTGAATGAATCCATAAAAGTCAGAGTATATCGAAAAAATCCATAAAAGTCATAGTATAGTATGTCTAAAAAATCCATAAAAGTCATATTATAGTATGTCGAAAAATTCCATAAAAGTTATAGTATAGTATGTCAAAAAAATTCCATAAAAGTCATAGTATGTCAAAAAATTCCATAAAAGTCATAGTATAGTATGTCGAAAAATTCCATAAAAGTTATAGTATAGTATGTCAAAAAAATTCCATAAAAGTCATATTATAGTATGTCAAAAAAATACCATAAAAGTCATAGTATAGTATGTCAAAAAATTCCATAAAAGTCATAGTATAGTATGTCAAAAAATTCCATAAAAGTCATATTATAGTATGTCAAAAAAATACCATAAAAGTCATAGTATAGTATGTCAAAAAATTCCATAAAAGTCATAGTGTAGTATGTCAAAAAAATACCATAAAAGTCATAGTATAGTATGTCGAAAAAAATCCATAAAAGTCATATTATAGTATGTCGAAAAACATCCATAAAAGTCATAGTGTAATATGTCAAAAAAATCCATAAAAGTCATATTATAGTATGTCAAAAAAAATCCATAAAAGTCATATTATAGTATGTTGAAAATATCCATGAAAGTCATATTATAGTATGTTGAATGAATCCATAAAAGTCATGGTATGTCGAAAAAATCCATAACAATAGTATAGTATGTTGAAAAAATCCATGAAAGTCATAGTATAGTATGTCAAAAAAGTCCATAAAAATCATAGAAAAAATCCATAAAAGTCATAATAAAGTATGTTGAAAAAATCCATAAAATTCATAGTATAGTATGTCGAAAAAATCCATAAAAGTCATTTTATAGTATGTTGAAAAAATCCATAAAAATCATAGTATAGTATGTCAAAAAAATCCATAAAAGTCATAGTCTAGTATGTAAAAAAAATTCATAAAAGTCATATTATAGTATGTCAAAAAAATCCATAAAAGTCATAGTCTAGTATGTAAAAAAAAATCATAAAAGTCATATTATAGTATGTTGAAAATATCCATAAAAGTCATATTATAGTATGTTGAATTAATCCATAAAAGTCATAGTATAGTATGTTGAAAAAATCTATAAAAGTCATAGTATAGTATGTCAAAAAAATTCCATAAAAGTCATAGTATAGTATGTCAAAAAATATCCATAAAAGTCATAGTATAGTATGTTGAAAAAATCCATAAAAATCATAGTATAGTATGTCAAAAAAATCCATAAAAGTCATAGTCTAGTATGTAAAAAAAATTCATAAAAGTCATATTATAGTATGTCAAAAAAATCCATAAAAGTCATAGTCTAGTATGTAAAAAAAAATCATAAAATTCATATTATAGTATGTTGAAAATATCCATAAAAGTCATAGTATAGTATGTCGAAAAAATCTATAAAAGTCATAGTATAGTATGTCGAAAAAATCCATAAAAGTCATAGTATAGTATGTCAAAAAAATCCATAAAAGTCATAGTCTAGTATGTAAAAAAAATTCATAAAAGTCATATTATAGTATGTCAAAAAAATCCATAAAAGTCATAGTCTAGTATGTAAAAAAAAATCATAAAATTCATATTATAGTATGTTGAAAATATCCATAAAAGTCATAGTATAGTATGTCGAAAAAATCTATAAAAGTCATAGTATAGTATGTCAAAAAAATCTATAAAATTCATAGTATAGTATGTCGAAAAATTCCATAAAAGTCATAGTATAGTATGTCAAAAAAATACCATAAAAGTCATAGTATAGTATGTCGAAAAAAATCCATAAAAGTCATATTATAGTATGTTGAAAAAAATCCATAAAAGTCATATTATAGTATGTCGAAAAACATCCATAAAAGTCATAGTGTAATATGTCAAAAAAATCCATAAAAGTCATATTATAGTATGTCGAAAAATTCCATAAAAGTTATAGTATAGTATGTCGAAAAATTCCATAAAAGTTATAGTATAGTATGTCAAAAAAATTCCATAAAAGTCATAGTATAGTATGTCAAAAAAATCCATAAAAGTCAGAGTATATCGAAAAAATCCATAAAAGTCATAGTATAGTATGTCTAAAAAATCCATAAAAGTCATATTATAGTATGTCAAAGAAATCCATAAAAGTCATAGTATAGTATGTCGAAAAATTCCATAAAAGTCATAGTATAGTATGTCAAAAAAATACCATAAAAGTCATAGTATAGTATGTCGAAAAAAATCCATAAAAGTCATATTATAGTATGTTGAAAAAAATCCATAAAAGTCATATTATAGTATGTCGAAAAACATCCATAAAAGTCATAGTGTAATATGTCAAAAAAATCCATAAAAGTCATATTATAGTATGTCAAAAAAAATCCATAAAAGTCGTATTATAGTATGTTGAAAATATCCATGAAAGTCATATTATAGTATGTTAAATGAATCCATAAAAGTCATGGTATGTCGAAAAAATCCATAACAATAGTATAGTATGTTGAAAAAATCCATGAAAGTCATAGTATAGTATGTCAAAAAAATCCATAAAAATCATAGAAAAAATCCAAAACAGTCATAATAAAGTATGTTGAAAAAATCCATAAAATTCATAGTATAGTATGTTGAAAACATCCATAAAAATCATAGTATAGTATGTCAAAAAAATCCATAAAAGTCATAGTCTAGTATGTAAAAAAAATTCATAAAAGTCATATTATAGTATGTTGAAAAAATCCATAAAAATCATAGTATAGTATGTCAAAAAAATCCATAAAAGTCATAGTATAGTATGTCAAAAATATTCATAAAAGTCATATTATAGTATGTTGAAAATATCCATAAAAGTCATATTATAGTATGTTGAATGAATCCATAAAAGTCATAGTATAGTATGTCAAAAAAATTCCATAAAAGTCATAGTATAGTATGTTGAAAAAATCTATAAAAGTCATAGTATAGTATGTCAAAAAAATTCCATAAAAGTCATAGTATAGTATGTCAAAAAATATCCATAAAAGTCATAGTATAGTATGTCAAAAATATTCATAAAAGTCATATTATAGTATGTTGAAAATATCCATAAAAGTCATATTATAGTATGTTGAATGAATCCATAAAAGTCATAGTATAGTATGTCAAAAAAATTCCATAAAAGTCATAGTATAGTATGTTGAAAAAATCTATAAAAGTCATAGTATAGTATGTCAAAAAAATTCCATAAAAGTCATAGTATAGTATGTCAAAAAATATCCATAAAAGTCATAGTATAGTATGTTGAAAAAATCCATAAAAATCATAGTATAGTATGTCAAAAAATATCCATAAAAGTCATAGTCTAGTATGTAAAAAAAAATCATAAAATTCATATTATAGTATGTTGAAAATATCCATAAAAGTCATAGTACAGTATGTTGAAAAATCCATAAAAGTCATAGTATAGTATGCCCATAAAATCCATAAAAGTCATATTATAGTATGTTGAAAAAATCCATAAAAGTCATAGTATAGTATGTCAAAAAAATCCATAAAAGTCATAGTATAGTATGTTGAAGAAATCCATAAAAGTCATAGTATGTCGAAAAAATCCATAAAAGTCATAGTATGTCAAAAAAATCCATAAAAATCATAGTATAGTATGTCAAAAAAATCCATAAAAGTCATAGTATAGTATGTAAAAAAAAATCATAAAAGTTATATTATAGTATGTCAAAAAAATCCATAAAAGTCATAGTATAGTATGTAAAAAAAAATCATAAAAGTCATATTATAGTATGTCGAAAAACATCCATAAAAGTCATAGTGTAATATGTCAAAAAAATCCATAAAAGTCATATTATAGTATGTCGAAAAATTCCATAAAAGTTATAGTATAGTATGTCGAAAAATTCCATAAAAGTTATAGTATAGTATGTCAAAAAAATTCCATAAAAGTCATAGTATAGTATGTCAAAAAAATCCTTAAAAGTCAGAGTATATCGAAAAAATCCATAAAAGTCATATTATAGTATGTCGAAAAATTCCATAAAAGTCATAGTATAGTATGTCGAAAAAAATCCATAAAAGTCATATTATAGTATGTCGAAAAACATCCATAAAAGTCATAGTGTAATATGTCAAAAAAATCCATAAAAGTCATATTATAGTATGTCAAAAAAAATCCATAAAAGTCATATTATAGTATGTTGAAAATATCCATGAAAGTCATATTATAGTATGTTAAATGAATCCATAAAAGTCATGGTATGTCGAAAAAATCCATAACAATAGTATAGTATGTTGAAAAAATCCATGAAAGTCATAGTATAGTATGTCAAAAAAATCCATAAAAATCATAGAAAAAATCCATAACAGTCATAATAAAGTATGTTGAAAAAATCCATAAAATTCATAGTATAGTATGTTGAAAACATCCATAAAAATCATAGTATAGTATGTAAAAAAAATTCATAAAAGTCATATTATAGTATGTTGAAAAAATCCATAAAAATCATAGTATAGTATGTCAAAAAAATCCATAAAAGTCATAGTATAGTATGTCAAAAATATTCATAAAAGTCATATTATAGTATGTTGAAAATATCCATAAAAGTCATATTATAGTATGTTGAATGAATCCATAAAAGTCATAGTATAGTATGTCAAAAAAATTCCATAAAAGTCATAGTATAGTATGTTGAAAAAATCTATAAAAGTCATAGTATAGTATGTCAAAAAAATTCCATAAAAGTCATAGTATAGTATGTCAAAAAATATCCATAAAAGTCATAGTATAGTATGTTGAAAAAATCCATAAAAATCATAGTATAGTATGTCAAAAAAATCCATAAAAGTCATAGTCTAGTATGTAAAAAAAATTCATAAAAGTCATATTATAGTATGTCAAAAAAATCCATAAAAGTCATAGTCTAGTATGTAAAAAAAAATCATAAAATTCATATTATAGTATGTTGAAAATATCCATAAAAGTCATAGTATAGTATGTCGAAAAAATCTATAAAAGTCATAGTATAGTATGTCGAAAAAATCCATAAAAGTCATAGTATAGTATGTCTAAAAAATCCATAAAAGTCATAGTATATTATGTTGAAGAAATCCATAAAAGTCATAGTATGTCGAAAAAATCCATAAAAGTCATAGTATGTCAAAAAAATCCATAAAGGTCAATGTATAGTATGTTGAAAAAATCCATAAAAATCATAGTATAGTATGTCAAAAAAATCCATAAAAGTCATAGTATAGTATGTAAAAAAAAATCATAAAAGTCATATTATAGTAAGTCAAAAAAATCCATAAAAGTCATAGTCTAGTATGTAAAAAAAAATCATAAAAGTCATATTATAGTAAGTCAAAAAAATCCATAAAAGTCATAGTCTAGTATGTAAAAAAAAATCATGAAAGTCATAGTATAGTATGTCGAAAAAATCCATAAAAGTCAGAGTATATCGAAAAAATCCATAAAAGTCATAGTATAGTATGTCTAAAAAATCCATAAAAGTCATAGTATAGTATGTCTAAAAATTCCATAAAAGTCATAGTATAGTATGTCAAAAAAATTCCATAAAAGTCATAGTATAGTATGTCAAAAAATTCCATAAAAGTCATAGTATAGTATGTCAAAAAAATACCATAAAAGTCATAGTATAGTATGTCGAAAAAAATCCATAAAAGTCATATTATAGTATGTTGAAAAAAATCCATAAAAGTCATATCATAGTATGTCAAAGAAATCCATAAAAGTCATAGTATAGTATGTCGAAAAATTCCATAAAAGTTATAGTATAGTATGTCAAAAAAATTCCATAAAAGTCATAGTATAGTATGTCAAAAAAATCCATAAAAGTCAGAGTATATCGAAAAAATCCATAAAAGTCATAGTATAGTATGTCTAAAAAATCCATAAAAGTCATAGTATAGTATGTCGAAAAATTCCATAAAAGTCATAGTATAGTATGTCAAAAAAATTCCATAAAAGTCATAGTATAGTATGTCAAAAAATTCCATAAAAGTCATAGTATAGTATGTCAAAAAAATACCATAAAAGTCATAGTATAGTATGTCGAAAAAAATCCATAAAAGTCATATTATAGTATGTTGAAAAAAATCCATAAAAGTCATATCATAGTATGTCAAAGAAATCCATAAAAGTCATAGTATAGTATGTCGAAAAATTCCATAAAAGTTATAGTATAGTATGTCAAAAAAATTCCATAAAAGTCATATTATAGTATGTCAAAAAAATACCATAAAAGTCATAGTATAGTATGTCAAAAAATTCCATAAAAGTCATAGTATAGTATGTCAAAAAAATACCATAAAAGTCATAGTATACTATGTCGAAAAAAATCCATAAAAGTCATATTATAGTATGTCGAAAAACATCCATAAAAGTCATAGTGTAATATGTCAAAAAAATCCATAAAAGTCATATTATAGTATGTCAAAAAAAATCCATAAAAGTCATATTATAGTATGTTGAAAATATCCATGAAAGTCATATTATAGTATGTTGAATGAATCCATAAAAGTCATGGTATGTCGAAAAAATCCATAACAATAGTATAGTATGTTGAAAAAATCCATGAAAGTCATAGTATAGTATGTCAAACAAGTCCATAAAAATCATAGAAAAAATCCATAAAAGTCATAATAAAGTATGTTGAAAAAATCCATAAAATTCATAGTATAGTATGTCGAAAAAATCCATAAAAGTCATTTTATAGTATGTTGAAAAAATCCATAAAAATCATAGTATAGTATGTCAAAAAAATCCATAAAAGTCATAGTCTAGTATGTAAAAAAAATTCATAAAAGTCATATTATAGTATGTCAAAAAAATCCATAAAAGTCATAGTCTAGTATGTAAAAAAAAATCATAAAAGTCATATTATAGTATGTTGAAAATATCCATAAAAGTCATATTATAGTATGTTGAATTAATCCATAAAAGTCATAGTATAGTATGTTGAAAAAATCTATAAAAGTCATAGTATAGTATGTCAAAAAATATCCATAAAAGTCATAGTATAGTATGTTGAAAAAATCCATAAAAATCATAGTATAGTATGTCAAAAAAATCCATAAAAGTCATAGTATAGTATGTCAAAAAATATCCATAAAAGTCATAGTATAGTATGTTGAAAAAATCCATAAAAATCATAGTATAGTATGTCAAAAAAATCCATAAAAGTCATAGTCTAGTATGTCAAAAAAATTCATAAAAGTCATATTATAGTATGTCAAAAAAATCCATAAAAGTCATAGTCTAGTATGTAAAAAAAAATCATAAAAGTCATATTATAGTATGTTGAAAATATCCATAAAAGTCATATTATAGTATGTCAAAAAAATCTATAAAAGTCATAGTATAGTATGTCGAAAAAATCCATAAAAGTCATATTATAGTATGTCAAAGAAATCCATAAAAGTCATAGTATAGTATGTCGAAAAATTCCATAAAAGTCATAGTATAGTATGTCGAAAAAAATCCATAAAAGTCATAGTATAGTATGTCAAAAAAATACCATAAAAGTCATAGTATAGTATGTCGAAAAAATCCATAAAAGTCATATTATAGTATGTTGAAAAAAATCCATAAAAGTCATATTATAGTATGTCGAAACAATCTATAAAAATCATAGTATAGTATGTCAAAAAAATCCATAAAAGTCAGAGTATATCGAAAAAATCCATAAAAGTCATAGTATAGTATGTCGAAAAATTCCATAAAAGTCATAGTATAGTATGTCAAAAAAATTCCATAAAAGTCATAGTACAGTATGTCGAAAAAAATCCATAAAAGTCATATTATAGTATGTTGAAAAAAATCCATAAAAGTCATATCATAGTATGTCAAAGAAATCCATAAAAGTCATAGTATAGTATGTCGAAAAATTCCATAAAAGTTATAGTATAGTATGTCAAAAAAATTCCATAAAAGTCATATTATAGTATGTCAAAAAAATACCATAAAAGTCATAGTATAGTATGTCAAAAAATTCCATAAAAGTCATAGTATAGTATGTCGAAAAATTCCATAAAAGTCATAGTATAGTATGTCAAAAAAATACCATAAAAGTCATAGTATAGTATGTCGAAAAAAATCCATAAAAGTCATATTATAGTATGTAAAAAAAAATCCATAAAAGTCATATTATAGTATGTTGAAAATATCCATGAAAGTCATATTATAGTATGTTGAATGAATCCATAAAAGTCATGGTATGTCGAAAAAATCCATAACAATAGTATAGTATGTTGAAAAAATCCATGAAAGTCATAGTATAGTATGTCAAAAAAGTCCATAAAAATCATAGAAAAAATCCATAAAAGTCATAATAAAGTATGTTGAAAAAATCCATAAAATTCATAGTATAGTATGTCGAAAAAATCCATAAAAGTCATTTTATAGTATGTTGAAAAAATCCATAAAAATCATAGTATAGTATGTCAAAAAAATCCATAAAAGTCATAGTCTAGTATGTAAAAAAAATTCATAAAAGTCATATTATAGTATTTCAAAAAAATCCATAAAAGTCATAGTCTAGTATGTAAAAAAAAATCATAAAAGTCATATTATAGTATGTTGAAAATATCCATAAAAGTCATATTATAGTATGTTGAATTAATCCATAAAAGTCATAGTATAGTATGTTGAAAAAATCTATAAAAGTCATAGTATAGTATGTCAAAAAAATTCCATAAAAGTCATAGTATAGTATGTCAAAAAATATCCATAAAAGTCATAGTATAGTATGTTGAAAAAATCCATAAAAATCATAGTATAGTATGTCAAAAAAATCCATAAAAGTCATAGTCTAGTATGTCAAAAAAATTCATAAAAGTCATATTATAGTATGTCAAAAAAATCCATAAAAGTCATAGTCTAGTATGTAAAAAAAAATCATAAAAGTCATATTATAGTATGTTGAAAATATCCATAAAAGTCATATTATACTATGTTGAATGAATCCATAAAAGTCATAGTATAGTATGTCAAAAAAATCTATAAAAGTCATAGTATAGTATGTCGAAAAAATCCATAAAAGTCATATTATAGTATGTCAAAGAAATCCATAAAAGTCATAGTATAGTATGTCGAAAAAAATCCATAAAAGTCATAGTATAGTATGTCAAAAAAATACCATAAAAGTCATAGTATAGTATGTCGAAAAAATCCATAAAAGTCATATTATAGTATGTTGAAAAAAATCCATAAAAGTCATATTATAGTATGTCGAAAAAATCCATAAAAGTCATATTATAGTATGTCGAAACAATCTATAAAAATCATAGTATAGTATGTCAAAAAAATCCATAAAAGTCATAGTCTAGTATGTAAAAAAAATTCATAAAAGTCATAGTACAGTATGTTGAAAAATCCATAAAAGTCATAGTATAGTATGTCAAAAAAATCCATAAAAGTCATAGTCTAGTATGTAAAAAAAAATCATAAAAGTCATAGTATAGTATGCCCATAAAATCCATAAAAGTCATATTATAGTATGTTGAAAAAATCCATAAAAGTCATAGTATAGTATGTCAAAAAAATCCATAAAAGTCATAGTATAGTATGTTGAAGAAATCCATAAAAGTCATAGTTTGTCGAAAAAATCCATAAAAGTCATAGTATGTCAAAAAAATCCATTAAAATCATAGTATAGTATGTCAAAAAAATCCATAAAAGTCATAGTATAGTATGTCAAAAAAATCCATAAAAGTCATAGTCTAGTATGTAAAAAAAAATCATAAAAGTTATATTATAGTATGTCAAAAAAATCCATAAAAGTCATAGTATAGTATGTAAAAAAAAATCATAAAAGTCATATTATAGTATGTTGAAAATATCCATAAAAGTCATATTATAGTATGTTGAAAAAATTCATAAAAGTCATAGTATGTCGAAAAAATCCATAAAAGTCATAGTATAGTATGTCTAAAAAATCCATAAAAGTCATATTATAGTATGTCAAAGAAATCCATAAAAGTCATAGTATAGTATGTCGAAAAAAATCCATAAAAGTCATATTATAGTATGTTGAAAAAAATCCATAAAAGTCATATTATAGTATGTCGAAAAACATCCATAAAAGTCATAGTGTAATATGTCAAAAAAATCCATAAAAGTCATATTATAGTATGTCAAAAAAAATCCATAAAAGTCATATTATAGTATGTTGAAAATATCCATGAAAGTCATATTATAGTATGTTAAATGAATCCATAAAAGTCATGGTATGTCGAAAAAATCCATAACAATAGTATAGTATGTCAAAAAAATCCATAAAAATCATAGAAAAAATCCATAAAAGTCATAATAAAGTATGTTGAAAAAATCCATAAAATTCATAGTATAGTATGTCGAAAAAATCCATAAAAGTCATAGTATAGTATGTTGAAAACATCCATAAAAATCATAGTATAGTATGTCAAAAAAATCCATAAAAGTCATAGTCTAGTATGTAAAAAAAATTCATAAAAGTCATATTATAGTATGTTGAAAAAATCCATAAAAATCATAGTATAGTATGTCAAAAAAATCCATAAAAGTCATAGTATAGTATGTCAAAAATATTCATAAAAGTCATATTATAGTATGTTGAATGAATCCATAAAAGTCATAGTATAGTATGTCAAAAAAATTCCATAAAAGTCATAGTATAGTATGTTGAAAAAATCTATAAAAGTCATAGTATAGTATGTCAAAAAAATTCCATAAAAGTCATAGTATAGTATGTCAAAAAATATCCATAAAAGTCATAGTATAGTATGTCAAAAAATATCCATAAAAGTCATAGTATAGTATGTTGAAAAAATCCATAAAAATCATAGTATAGTATGTAAAAAAAATCCATAAAAGTCATAGTCTAGTATGTAAAAAAAATTCATAAAAGTCATATTATAGTATGTCAAAAAAATCCATAAAAGTCATAGTCTAGTATGTAAAAAAAAATCATAAAATTCATATTACAGTATGTTGAAAATATCCATAAAAGTCATAGTATAGTATGTCGAAAAAATCTATAAAAGTCATAGTATAGTATGTCGAAAAAATCCATAAAAGTCAGAGTATATCGAAAAAATCCATAAAAGTCATAGTATAGTATGTCTAAAAAATCCATAAAAGTCATATTATAGTATGTCAAAGAAATCCATAAAAGTCATAGTATAGTATGTCGAAAAATTCCATAAAAGTCATATTATAGTATGTCGAAAAAAATCCATAAAAGTCATAGTATAGTATGTCAAAAAAATCCATAAAAGTCATATTATAGTATGTCAAAAAATATCCATAAAAGTCATACTATAGTATGTCAAAAAAATTCATAAAAGTCATAGTACAGTATGTTGAAAAATCCATAAAAGTCATAGTATAGTATGTCGAAAAAATCCATAAAAGTCATAGTCTAGTATGTCAAAAAAATTCATAAAAGTCATACTATAGTATGTCAAAAAAATTCATAAAAGTCATAGTACAGTATGTTGAAAAATCCATAAAAGTCATAGTATAGTATGTCGAAAAAATCCATAAAAGTCATAGTATAGTATGTCCATAAAATCCATAAAAGTCATAGTATAGTATGTTGAAAAAATCCATAAAAGTCATAGTATAGTATGTCAAAAAATATCCATAAAAGTCATAGTATAGTATGTTGAAAAAATCCATAAAAATCATAGTATAGTATGTCAAAAAAATCCATAAAAGTCATAGTCTAGTATGTCAAAAAAATTCATAAAAGTCATACTATAGTATGTCAAAAAAATTCATAAAAGTCATAGTACAGTATGTTGAAAAATCCATAAAAGTCATAGTATAGTATGTCGAAAAAATCCATAAAAGTCATAGTATAGTATGTCCATAAAATCCATAAAAGTCATAGTATAGTATGTTGAAAAAATCCATAAAAGTCATAGTATAGTATGTCAAAAAATATCCATAAAAGTCATAGTATAGTATGTTGAAAAAATCCATAAAAATCATAGTATAGTATGTCAAAAAAATCCATAAAAGTCATAGTCTAGTATGTCAAAAAAATTCATAAAAGTCATATTATAGTATGTCAAAAAAATCCATAAAAGTCATAGTCTAGTATGTAAAAAAAAATCATAAAAGTCATATTATAGTATGTTGAAAATATCCATAAAAGTCATATTATACTATGTTGAATGAATCCATAAAAGTCATAGTATAGTATGTCAAAAAAATCTATAAAAGTCATAGTATAGTATGTCGAAAAAATCCATAAAAGTCATATTATAGTATGTCAAAGAAATCCATAAAAGTCATAGTATAGTATGTCGAAAAAAATCCATAAAAGTCATAGTATAGTATGTCAAAAAAATACCATAAAAGTCATAGTATAGTATGTCGAAAAAATCCATAAAAGTCATATTATAGTATGTTGAAAAAAATCCATAAAAGTCATATTATAGTATGTCGAAAAAATCCATAAAAGTCATATTATAGTATGTCGAAACAATCTATAAAAATCATAGTATAGTATGTCAAAAAAATCCATAAAAGTCATAGTCTAGTATGTAAAAAAAATTCATAAAAGTCATAGTACAGTATGTTGAAAAATCCATAAAAGTCATAGTATAGTATGTCAAAAAAATCCATAAAAGTCATAGTCTAGTATGTAAAAAAAAATCATAAAAGTCATAGTATAGTATGCCCATAAAATCCATAAAAGTCATATTATAGTATGTTGAAAAAATCCATAAAAGTCATAGTATAGTATGTCAAAAAAATCCATAAAAGTCATAGTATAGTATGTTGAAGAAATCCATAAAAGTCATAGTTTGTCGAAAAAATCCATAAAAGTCATAGTATGTCAAAAAAATCCATTAAAATCATAGTATAGTATGTCAAAAAAATCCATAAAAGTCATAGTATAGTATGTCAAAAAAATCCATAAAAGTCATAGTCTAGTATGTAAAAAAAAATCATAAAAGTTATATTATAGTATGTCAAAAAAATCCATAAAAGTCATAGTATAGTATGTAAAAAAAAATCATAAAAGTCATATTATAGTATGTTGAAAATATCCATAAAAGTCATATTATAGTATGTTGAAAAAATTCATAAAAGTCATAGTATGTCGAAAAAATCCATAAAAGTCATAGTATAGTATGTCTAAAAAATCCATAAAAGTCATATTATAGTATGTCAAAGAAATCCATAAAAGTCATAGTATAGTATGTCGAAAAAAATCCATAAAAGTCATATTATAGTATGTTGAAAAAAATCCATAAAAGTCATATTATAGTATGTCGAAAAACATCCATAAAAGTCATAGTGTAATATGTCAAAAAAATCCATAAAAGTCATATTATAGTATGTCAAAAAAAATCCATAAAAGTCATATTATAGTATGTTGAAAATATCCATGAAAGTCATATTATAGTATGTTAAATGAATCCATAAAAGTCATGGTATGTCGAAAAAATCCATAACAATAGTATAGTATGTCAAAAAAATCCATAAAAATCATAGAAAAAATCCATAAAAGTCATAATAAAGTATGTTGAAAAAATCCATAAAATTCATAGTATAGTATGTCGAAAAAATCCATAAAAGTCATAGTATAGTATGTTGAAAACATCCATAAAAATCATAGTATAGTATGTCAAAAAAATCCATAAAAGTCATAGTCTAGTATGTAAAAAAAATTCATAAAAGTCATATTATAGTATGTTGAAAAAATCCATAAAAATCATAGTATAGTATGTCAAAAAAATCCATAAAAGTCATAGTATAGTATGTCAAAAATATTCATAAAAGTCATATTATAGTATGTTGAATGAATCCATAAAAGTCATAGTATAGTATGTCAAAAAAATTCCATAAAAGTCATAGTATAGTATGTTGAAAAAATCTATAAAAGTCATAGTATAGTATGTCAAAAAAATTCCATAAAAGTCATAGTATAGTATGTTGAAAAAATCTATAAAAGTCATAGTATAGTATGTCAAAAAATATCCATAAAAGTCATAGTATAGTATGTTGAAAAAATCCATAAAAATCATAGTATAGTATGTCAAAAAAATCCATAAAAGTCATAGTCTAGTATGTAAAAAAAATTCATAAAAGTCATATTATAGTATGTCAAAAAAATCCATAAAAGTCATAGTCTAGTATGTAAAAAAAAATCATAAAATTCATATTACAGTATGTTGAAAATATCCATAAAAGTCATAGTATAGTATGTCGAAAAAATCTATAAAAGTCATAGTATAGTATGTCGAAAAAATCCATAAAAGTCAGAGTATATCGAAAAAATCCATAAAAGTCATAGTATAGTATGTCTAAAAAATCCATAAAAGTCATATTATAGTATGTCAAAGAAATCCATAAAAGTCATAGTATAGTATGTCGAAAAATTCCATAAAAGTCATATTATAGTATGTCGAAAAAAATCCATAAAAGTCATAGTATAGTATGTCAAAAAAATCCATAAAAGTCATATTATAGTATGTCAAAAAATATCCATAAAAGTCATACTATAGTATGTCAAAAAAATTCATAAAAGTCATAGTACAGTATGTTGAAAAATCCATAAAAGTCATAGTATAGTATGTCGAAAAAATCCATAAAAGTCATAGTATAGTATGTCCATAAAATCCATAAAAGTCATAGTATAGTATGTTGAAAAAATCCATAAAAGTCATATTATAGTATGTCAAAACACATCCATAAAAGTCATATTATAGTATGTTGAAAAAATCCATAAAAGTCATATTATAGTATGTCAAAACACATCCATAAAAGTCATATTATAGTATGTTGAAAAAATCCATAAAAGTCATAGTATAGTATGTTGAAAAAATCCATAAAAGTCATAGTATAGTATGTCGAAAAAAATCCATAAAAGTCATAGTATAGTATATTGAAAAAAATCCATAAAAGTCATATTATAGTATGTCAAAAAACATCCATAAAAGTCATAGTGTAGTATGTCAAAAAACATCCATAAAAGTCATAGTATAGTATGTCAAAAAAATCCATAAAAGTCATATTATAGTATGTCAAAAAACATCCATAAAAGTCATAGTATAGTATGTCAAAAAAATCCATAAAAGTCATATTATAGTATGTTGAAAATATCCATGAAAGTCATATTATAGTATGTTGAATGAATCCATAAAAGTCATGGTATGTCGAAAAAATCCATAACAATAGTATAGTATGTTGAAAAAATCCATGAAAGTCATAGTATAGTATGTCAAAAAAATCCATAAAAATCATAGAAAAAATCCATAAAAGTCATAATAAAGTATGTTGAAAAAATCCATAAAATTCATAGTATAGTATGTCGAAAAAATCCATAAAAGTCATAGTATAGTATGTCGAAAAAATCAATAAAAGTCATAGTATAGTATGTTGAAAAAATACATAAAAGTCATAGTATAGTATGTCAAAAAAATCCATAAAAGTCATAGTATAGTATGTTGAAAAAATCCATAAAAGTCATAGTATAGTATGTCGAAAAAAATCCATAAAAGTCATAGTATAGTATGTCAAAAAATATCCATAAAAGTCATAGTATAGTATGTCGAAAAAATCCATAAAAGTCATAGTATATTATGTCAAAAAAATCCATAAAAGTCATAGTATAGTATGTTGAAAAAATTCATAAAAGTCATAGTATGTCGAAAAAATCCATAAAAGTCATAGTATAGTATGTCGAAAAAATCCATGAAAGTCATATTATAGTATGTAAAAAAATATCCATAAAAGTCATAGTATAGTATGTCAAAAAAATTCATAAAAGTCATAGTATAGTATGTCGAAAAAATCCATAAAAGTCATAGTATATTATGTCAAAAAAATCCATAAAAGTCATAGTATAGTATGTTGAAAAAATTCATAAAAGTCATAGTATGTCGAAAAAATCCATAAAAGTCATAGTATAGTATGTCGAAAAAATCCATGAAAGTCATATTATAGTATGTAAAAAAATATCCATAAAAGTCATAGTATAGTATGTCAAAAAAAATCCATAAAAGTCATAGTATAGTATGTCAAAAAAATCCATAAAAGTCATAGTATAGTATGTTGAAAATATCCATAAAAGTCATATTATAGTATGTTGAATGAATCCATAAAAGTCATAGTATAGTATGTCAAAAAAATCCATAAAAGTCATATCATAGTATGTCGAAAAACATCCATAAAAGTCATAGTATAGTATGTCAAAAAAATCCCTAAAAGTCATATTATAGTATGTTGAAAATATCCATAAAAGTCATATTATAGTATGTCAAAAAAATCCATAAAAATCATAGAAAAAATCCATAACAATAGTATAGTATGTTGAAAAAATCCATGAAAGTCATAGTATAGTATGTCAAAAAAATCCATAAAAATAATAGAAAAAATCCATAAAAGTCATAATAAAGTATGTTGAAAAAATCCATAAAAGTCATAGTATAGTATGTCGAAAAAATCCATAAAAGTCATAGTATAGTATGTCGAAAAAAATCCATAAAAGTCATAGTATAGTATGTCGAAAAAAATCCATAAAAGTCATAGTATAGTATGTCAAAAAATATCCATAAAAGTCATAGTATAGTATGTCGAAAAAATCCATAAAAGTCATAGTATAGTATGTCAAAAAAATCCATAAAAATCATAGAAAAAATCCATAACAATAGTATAGTATGTTGAAAAAATCCATAAAAGTCATAGTATATTATGTCAAAAAAATCCATAAAGGTCATAGTATAGTATGTTGAAAAAATTCATAAAAGTCATATTATGTCGAAAAAATCCATAAAAGTCATAGTATGGTATGTCAAAAAAATCCATAAAAGTCATAGTATAGTATGTCGAAAAAATCCATGAAAGTCATTGTATAGTATGTCGAAAAAAATCCATAAAAGTCATAGTATAGTATGTCGAAAAAATCCATAAAAGTCATAGTATAGTATGTCGAAAAAAATCCATAAAAGTTTTAGTATAGTATGTCGACAAAAATCCATAAAAGTCATAGTATAGTATGTCGAAAAAAATCCATAAAAGTCATAGTATAGTATGTCGAAAAAATCCATAAAAGTCATAGTATAGTATGTCGAAAAAAATCCATAAAAGTTTTAGTATAGTATGTCGAAAAAAATCCATAAAAGTCATAGTATAGTATGTCAAAAAATATCCATAAAAGTCATAGTATAGTATGTCAAAAAAATCCATAAAAATCATAGAAAAAATCCATAACAATAGTATAGTATGTTGAAAAAATCCATAAAAGTCATAGTATATTATGTCAAAAAAATCCATAAAAGTCATATTAGGTCGAAAAAATCCATAAAAGTCATAGTATGGTATGTCGAAAAAATCCATAAAAGTCATAGTCTAGTATGTCGAAAAAATCCATGAAAGTCATTGTATAGTATGTCGAAAAAATCCATAAAAGTCATAGTATAGTATGTCAAAAAATATCCATAAAAGTCATAGTATAGTATGTCGAAAAAATCCATGAAAGTCATTGTATAGTATGTCGAAAAAATCCATAAAAGTCATAGTATAGTATGTCAAAAAATATCCATAAAAGTCATAGTATAGTATGTCGAAAAAATCCATAAAAGTCATAGTATAGTATGTCAAAAAAATTCATAAAAGTCGTAGTACAGTATGTTGAAAAATCCATAAAAGTCATAGTATATTATGTTGAAAAAAATCCATAAAAGTCATAGTATAGTATGTCAAAAAAATCCATAAAAGTCATAGTATAGTGTGTTGAAAAAAATCCATAAAAGTCATATTATAGTATGTCGAAAAAAATCCATAAAAGTCATAGTATAGTATGTCAAAAAAATCCATAAAAGTCATAGTATAGTATGTCGAAAAAAATCCATAAAAGTCATAGTATAGTATGTCAAAAAAAATCCATAAAAGTCTTAGTATAGTATGTCAAAAAAATCCATAAAAGTCATAGTATAGTGTGTTGAAAAAAATCCATAAAAGTCATATTATAGTATGTCAAAAAAATTCATAAAAGTCGTAGTATAGTATGTCGAAAAAAATCCATAAAAGTCATAGTATAGTATGTCGAAAAAAAT
>JAQOOF010000238.1:0-43347 GCA_029931835.1 Etheostoma nigrum
TCAGTCACAGAGACTAAGGGAAAAATTACATAATTTTAAAACCCAATCAGACATAGGAAATAAACATAGGTTAGGCTAACAGCGATGTTGGTGTGTGGGGTGACTCAGAATACCCTACCTCATCAGCCAAAAGTGACAGCTCACTGGCATCATGGGCGTCATAGTCGTACAGGACCTTGGCCTTTCTGGATCCAGTGACAGGGAGCTGTGTCTGCTCCATAGCCAGCGTGCTGGGCCTGTGACTGGACGAAGAGGAGACTGTGTCTCCAGGGGATGATGCACCAGGCAGGAAAGCAGAGGAGAGGTGGTCTGGGTCGGGGCAGACAGCTGCAGTAGGGTGGGGTGTGCTCACGGAATTAGCACATCTGCGGAGACATTGGAAAACAAATTGAGAAGTTGAGTTGTTGGAAGTGGTTTTCCACTGAAAATGAGGCAGTGGTTACATTCCGATGTGTGTCTAAACTGTGGTCAAGGTCAACAAACACGGTAAAAGATTATTTTTGTCTTTCCAGTCCACATGCTGACCTCAAAGAATCTGTGTGCTTTAGATATAATCATTTCCCAACCACCATCAGACTGGGGAGGGTAAGAGTGCTAGCTGTAAATGTGTTAAATGTTAAAATGTTAAAAAAGGTTAATTGTTTGATTTTAAATTAGGGTAGTTTAACTGTATGTAAGCCATTTTATATGTTAAAATTGCATTACTTCCAATTAAAATATCCCTCCCCCCCACTGTTGGACACCATCGCACATACAGCATTGTATTATATATGTATCTGCTTGCGCAAACAAAGTATAGAATTTATATAATGTTAACACCACATGCTCAAAACCCAAGACAACAACACAAACATTTTCTGTTCTTATAATCATGACACTCATGGTGTGTTATTATGAAATGAACAGTCAGGACACAGCTTTCTATTTCATTTGCATTTATATCTCACATACAGAGGCTTGCAAAAGTATTCATACTCCACATTTTGTCACGTTACAACCACAAATGTAAATGCATTTCATTGGAATTTTATCTGATAGACCAACACAAAGCAGTGCATAATTGTAAAGTGAATGGAAAATGATATATGGTTTTCAATTTTTTTTTTACAAATAAAAAAAGTGTAGCGTGCAAAAGTATTCAGCCCCTTTACTCTGATACCTGTAAATAAAATCCACCTAATTAGTAAATAGAGTTCACATGTGTGTAATCTAATCTTAATTTACATACAGCTGTTCTGTGAAGGCCTTAGATGTTTGTTAGAGGGAACAAAATATGAAGCCCAAGGAACATACCAGACAGGTCAGGGATAAAGTTGTGGAGAAGTTTAAAACAAGGTTAGGTTATAAAAAAATATCCAAAGCTTTGAACATCTCATGGAGCACTGTTCAATCCATCATCCGAAAATGGAAAGAGTGTGGCACAACTCCATCCAAGATGCCCATGATATCTCTGGAGGAGCTGCACATATCCGCAGCTCAGGTGGGAGAATATGTCCACAGGACAACTATTAGTCATGCACTTCACAAAGGGTCTTTATGGAAGAGTGGCAAGAAGAAAGCCATTGTTGACACAAAGCCATAAGAAGTCCCGTTTGCAGTTTGCCACAAGGACACGGCAAACATGTGGAGGAAGGCGCTCCCATCAGATGAGAACAAGATTGAAGTTTTTGGCCTAAATGCAAAACGCTACTAAGTGGTTCATTTCTCAAGTAGAAATGATGCTGAGTAATTAATAACTTAGTCATGACAAAAAAGTTTGCTATGTTAGTGTAATATACTGTAACGTTACCGAGCTTGTTTAACAGCTTGTTGGATAGAAAAGCACCCACTACAACTAACGTTAACACGGTGATAAGACTAACATTATTAGTGTGAACTGATATTAGGGTTAATATTGAAGATCTACAGTTGTGTTTGGCATGTTAAGTGGCGGATCAGTAGGTAATATTTAATATGTAATATTTATGTGAAGGACGCAAGATCATTTTATAATTATAGCCTAATATGGCCACATGGCAAACCTAGGAACCTAACTCATATTTAGACACCTGACGTTAAAGATTTGTGTTGTTGTTGCCCACATAAAATGACAGAAAAAAGAAAAAGAGACATAAGATCCTTTTTCAGTACACCAAAACGCCATGTACAATAAGTCCTCATATCAAGACTATTTGGTAAGATCTTTATAAGAATGGGTGCTTATGGAAATACTAATGTCATTATGTCACAGGCAAAGGAGACAGAACGAACTGAGGAAAAGCAAGACCAGGGACAATCAAGTGTAGAGTCTCAGGTAAGGAACAGGGAGACCAGGGACAATCAAGTGTAGAGTCTCAGGTAAGGAACAGGGAGACCAGGGACAATCAGGTGTAGAGTCTCCGGTAAGGAACAGAGAGACCAGGGGCAGTCAGGTGTAGAGTCTCCGGTAAGGAACAGAGAGACCAGGGGCAGTCAGGTGTAGAGTCTCGGGTAAGGAACAGGGAGATCAGGGGCAGTCAGGTGTAGAGTCTCGGGTAAGGAACAGGGAGACCAGGGACAGTCAGGTGTAGAGTCTCGGGTGAGGAACAGGGAGACCAGGGACAGTCAGGTGTAGAGTCTCGGGTAAGGAACAGGGAGTCCAGGGACAGTCAGGTGTAGAGTCTCGGGTAAGGAACAGGGAGACCAGGGGCAGTCAGGTGTAGAGTCTCGGGTAAGGAACAGGGAGTCCAGGGACAGTCAGGTGTAGAGTCTCGGGTAAGGAACAGGGAGTGCAGGGACAGTCAGGTGTAGAGTCTCGGGTAAGGAACAGGGAGACCAGGGACAGTCAGGTGTAGAGTCTCGGGTAAGGAACAGGGAGACCAGGGACAGTCAGGTGTAGAGTCTCGGGTAAGGAACAGGGAGTCCAGGGACAGTCAGGTGTAGAGTCTCGGGTAAGGAACAGGGAGTCCAGGGACAGTCAGGTGTAGAGTCTCGGGTAAGGAACAGGGAGACCAGGGGCAGTCAGGTGTAGAGTCTCGGGTAAGGAACAGTGAGTCCAGGGACAGTCAGGTGTAGAGTCTCGGGTAAGGAACAGGGAGTCCAGGGACAGTCAGGTGTAGAGTCTCGGGTATGTGTAGAGAGGACGCCGATGTTGTTGTGTTTTTAGCGGTTCCTATCGTCATTCTAAGCCTAGGAAGTGTCTGTCCGTTGGGTGAAAAGGACAGAGAGGTTGTTGTGTTTTTAGTGGTTTCTACTGTAATTCTAAGCAGAAAAGGTGTCAGCTGGGTACAGAGCTCCACGTGAGCACGGGTCTTTATGATTATTAATATAGCCAGCATCTAACTCCGCTGTGCTGTGAAGTAATGTCTGGCTATGTGAGACAAGTGTCTAGCAACTAATGTGAACTTCAAGTCTGGGGAGGCGGGGGCGGGGGAGACAAAATATAATTTGGAATATTTCATTCAATGCCCACAAATTAATAAAAGCTGTTCTCTTCAGAGCAGCTTCTGTCTGGAATATGCTACCACCAAAGTTGGTGGTAGACAAATTTTCTTATCTCATAAAGTCACTTAGACAAAAATCTCTCTCTCTCTCAGAACCTTTTTAATGTTTTTCTTTTGTTCCTGTTAAATTGTCCGTATTGTCTACCTTTTCATTAGTAGAGCCACTTCACATTTTCCATATCTCTATATTGTTGTTTGATATTATTGTTGTTGTTTTTTTAAGTGGAGCCAAGGAAGAAGAGGCCCCACTTTTGTGACAGCTAATGGGGACCCAGATACAGTTTCCAGTGCTAAACTGGTGGTGGTTTATCAGAACACACTGGGGCACACTTTATTAATAGCTTACGCAAATAGATTGCTCAGTCAGGCTCATGTTCTTTGTTGGTTTTATTCAATTTCCACATAAAGAACAAAAAAGTACGATCAATGAACACACTATTACAGTTACACTCAGATGATTGTACACATTCAGGGGCTTGGAGGAGTGGATAGTACAATTAATAAAGCAATTCAATCAAGGTATCCAAAGGAATGTAGGTCTATTGTTTTATTATTTTAATGGTTTTGATCATATTTATCTTAATCATTGATAATGCGATTTTATAATGTTAATGTCATTCTGATCAGTCTCATTAAGATGTAACTATGGACAAATACTGACGAAGGCAAAGACATGTCCCAATGCAATTACAGGACTCTGTGTCTATATTTTATATACATAGCCTCTTATTTTTTTCAACCCGGACCCTATTTTTCTAAGCATGATCGCTGCAGTCAACAGCGACAAAACAATCTACAAAAGGTATGTTATTGGGCAATTCTGTACCTTTAATTTACAAAATTGCTTGTCCTACCACTGACATGGTCACATTATTATTCTGTGTCTGTCAATATTATGGAAAGGATGCCTTCAGATGATCAATGATTGTCAAAGAGTAAGATTCTTTTTGTTTAACATGAAACATCTCCGTAATCGTTGTCCCACCAGAGTCCATTTAAAGTGCCCATATTATGAAAAGAAAATCCCTTTTTCTGGGATTTGGGGTGTTATTTTGTGTCTCTGGTGCTTCCGCACACATACAAACTTGGCAAAAAACTATCCATGCTGTTTTGAGTGAGATACCCTAAAGGTAAACAGCTAATGGAAGCCCTAACTGTTAGCGTGCTTCTCCTGACAATACGGTGATTTGTCGACTATGCGACAGCAAGCCGCATGGTTATGACACAATCATTAGCCTATTTTTACAAAAAAACGTCTGCTACGGAGCCATAACGTGAGATACAAGGTAATGGAGCCTTTTATATATTGTCGTGTTTCTTTAGATGACAAATAGAGTCTTTAAACGCTTCAGATGTAAAGTTATTCACTGTCAAAGTGACGTCAAAATGAATGGCCGTCAATGGGATGCTAACTGCAGGTGATGGCTTGATAGCATTAAAATGGCGCCATGTGAGCTACGCTTAGAGAGGAGAGGCTTAACCCCTTGGCCAAGACAAGGTGGCTAACCGTAGCAAATGCTAGCGCTAGCATGCTAGCTCGGTCTCAACACACACTAGTTGACCATAATCTCCAAAAGAACTACTTCCTGTCATTGTTCAGCAGGTATTCTACAAGTGTCCCTGGTCTAGAAGAAGTCTCCCAGCTAGTCCTGCCTGGGACTGACCAAAGCTGGAGAAAGAGTTATCTAGCTGATGTGATCTTACCGAGCTACTGAGCATGTGCAGCTCCCAACAAAGATAGTATAGATGGGAGATGTCTCACTCTGGAGATAAAACAGAGACCTAAACACACAGGGTGAAAACAGGATCTGCAGCAACATGCAGTACAACAAAAATGTTTTTTTTTTTTTTTTTAATGAAACCATGTAAACCTATTGGGGTACAACCTAAAAATACAGTTATGAACCTGAAAATGAGCATAATATGGGCACTTTAACAGTTATTTTATTATTGTAAAACACACTTCATTTAAAGTCAACAGCAAAAAAATCTAAAGCCGTTCTTGGTTCGTTTTTTCACTGTTCCAACCATCGCCACTGGTTTTGTTGAAATAAACCCTTAATTCACCCATTTAAATGTGTAAATATGTTTTATCACATACAACATTTTAATTATTAGTTTTAGTCTGAGACTTATATTCATAAAATTAATTTTTTAAAGTCTCTTTTAGGCAAGTTATGTAAACACATACTAACTGAAGTAAAAGCCATTTCTGTGTACACATGTGAATATGGAATTTTTGAGTAGAAGAATTTGGGTAAATGCACACAATAACAACTGGGCATCTTGGCTGTAGGGCTGGGACGGTTACCACATTGGTGCAATAGCGCGGTCACATCCCACTACCGCGGAGATGACATCATCACCGCCATCACCTCATTTCTTTTCTTTTCTTTTTTGCTCAGGAAGTTACAGGAGAACAGGTATCGTGTGATATGAAATATAATGAAAGCAATAATTATTGTGTAGTTATCCTCATTGACTGGCTTCTATCCTACATTAAAGAGTTTATGGAGTGAAAAAAAAGTTGCTCGTCACTTCAGCTTTGTACATAAAGATGGACCGGTGGACGTGGACACATTAACGTAAACGCTGAAGTGTTTACCATGGAACATTAGCCAAGCAGCTAGCGGAGCTTCCTTTTGCTTATAGCTTAGTCCCAACAAAACAGCACGGTTGATTTTCAGCCTGCATGAACGTTTGGTAGCCTGAACAGAGCAGCTTATGTTGGTTAGATTAAAGAGAGCAACAAGGTGACTCTGCAGTCCGCTGAGTCAACTTGCCTCAGCGGAATGCAGAGTCACCCTCTCTGCTCAGCTGTTGAGACCGCTGTGAGTCTGCCCTCGGTATTGTCGGCAAACTTACTGACTTTACTGACAATAGAGATTTCTAAACTGTCTGTGGAATACATCAACGGAGAGGAGAGATACCAGAGTGGCAGTAAAAGACAGCAAAACACAGCAAAGACTCTCACATTGAGCTGCAATGTGACATAAAACTGGTGTGTTACATCCCAGTAAGTACAATTGTTAATCCCAGCAGTGGTCAAACTACAATGATATATAAGAACATCTGTATTGTCTGCTGTTTGGAAACAAAAAAGTATGTATATGACGGGTGTTCTTCTTGGATTACAGCTGTGGGGAAATAGAGCCCTTGTTTTTTTCCCATAAGCAGTCTGGTGGGTTGTCTGACACAACAAGGACGCAGATGTTTTAGCTCAGATTAAAATTGACTTTGTGTGATTATTAAACCACATAAGCAGAGTTCATATTTTCAGCTACGTCAGGAAGTGGAAGTGTGTGCCAAAGCCCCACTGGCTGCTCTGCGGTTTGTATGCGTCTCTGAGCTCTTCCCATAAACTGAACACTACTGAAAGAGAAGTGTGTGAAAAAAAATCTATTACCTTTTGACCTGAGTGACTCAGCTACAAATATATTATCCTGCTCTAATTACCATCTGGCATACACATGTTACAGATGCAGCTACCAGTGAATTCTCACTTGTTGAGCTCTCTCTGAAGGTCCTGCATGTAGTGATGACACTGGGCGTAGTAAGTGGCCTGAGCCTCTGCAAAATCCTGCAAACAACGCAGGTGGTTGAGCTGAGGGAGAAAGGAAAAGATTATCATCAGCATGAGTGGAATCCCCAGCCAAAATCAAGGATACATACATATATAAACAAATTTTTTTTTCATTATTGATTAATCCACCGATTATTTTCTTGATTAATTGATTAATTGTTGCATAAAATGTCAGAAAAGAAAAGTCCAAGGTGATGTCTTTAAATGTCTTTTGTCGGACCAAAACCCTAATATATATTCAGTTTAATACGATATAAAACAGAAAAGAGCAGGAAATCTCCATTTTTGCGAAGCTAATAAACTTAATTTTTGCATAAAAGAAATTACTTTAACTACACTTTCTTTGTAAAAAGGTAATGTCAATGGTGAGGGAATAAAACTAAAAACTAGAAACTAACTTTTTATAGTTAATTGAGTGTGCAACAAAGTTAAATAGCCTGTTATAATTAGTTTGGCTTGTTAACAGACAGGAATCTTGTAGCCCATTTTGTTATGGTGCATTCTATATGGTTGTACTATACCCGCGGCCCCACTGCCAATCTGGTCCAGCACTGGCAGCCCCCCCACTCTGACATCTCTCCATTTGTGCATGAATAGGTGTAAATTGTAATTTCCCCACTGGAGCTCAGTAAACAATATAAATTAAAATTAGACCATTAGAATTGTTTCATAAACATTTTCCTTGACCTCAAGTAAAGTAAAACTATTTGGACTTGTCATAAAGTCTAATTTTATTGTCAAGTGCTTAATAACCTCAAGTATAGTGGAACCATTTTGACTTTTCATTAAGATAAGATCAGTTTGATGACAGTGAATGCAGCACCGAGGTGATTTGACTATAGCTGTATTATCTGTCAGAAAACTGGCCTCTGTCGTAAATCTCACAGGCTGTTTTGTTTGCTATAAAGTTTAATAATTAGGCCTGCTGGGTCAAATTTACGACAGGTTATATTGCCTAGGTTAATGTCAAGTTATCATAACAAAGACATTGACAGGTCATATTGTCTTGCTTAACACAGATATTGTTATCTTTTATTCATTTTATTAATTTAAACAAGCTTCCGACGCTAAAGAGCCTGTTAACAGGCAGTTAAGTCAGACTGTATGTCTATCTGATTATATGGTGCTATTCACTAATGGGACAATAAGTTCACACAGTTAATTCAAAAGATGTACTTGTCCCAGCGCCTCCTGTTACATAACTGCCTGCAAATGGTTCTTCTGTTGTGTAGCTTATACTGCGACTGAGGAGTGTAAAGCTACTATAGCTCTGGTCTCTCTGTTCCCCCAAAGATCAGCACCGTCATGATGGCTTGCAGTAATATTTACAAATGTGTTTGTCAAATCTCCCCGAAGTTCCTAGGCAATGTAATCCCCAGATAGCAGAAAAAGCTCATTCAACAGTTTGGGAGCATGAAAGTGTAATACACAATGATCTGTGCAATAGTGTTGGACAATCAATGAGTCATATTGCTCATTTCCTCTACGTCGCTACTCTAGACAGGATGGTCTGGCGACTCTGACATACAGTTTTCCATCAAGACTGTCTACCAAAAGGAGTCCCATGCCGCGACATGCACTCACATGTGTGCTGCTGATGCCTTCCAGCAGCAGTCTGGTGACCTCAGCTTGTCTGTCAAACTCTGTCTGAGCGACTCGAAGCTCATGCTCTGCCTGCAGGAGGACATTACAGGACAAGTAGGAGGCATTAAAAGAAAAGTACAAAGACATGTAAGGCTTTATGTAAAGTATTTATAAACAGATTGGCACCCACACTGTCTACGAGTGAAGGAACTTACTTTGTCCACTTCCTCACTCAGCAGCTGAGAAAAGCAGCATGAAACAGAAACATGATCAGTCATGAACCATTCCCAGACTCAAACATCAAATTATGTAGACAATATAAAGATCTATAAGCTACTGTATGTCTGTGCTTTAATCTAGCCAATCTGAAACTATGCAGGTAGTTGGCAAGGTAAAGGGATGCTGAATATTCGGTTTCAATATTTTCAATATATATTCTGGACTTTCTTTTTTTATCCGCAAAAACTGGGTTAAGTTACTCGGTTGCTGTTACTTTGATCTTTTCTACCCTAAATCTAATCAGCTTAGTGACCAACTTTCTTTTAACAAATCATCCCTGGCCAGTTTTCAGTCAAAAACAGAGTTTATGTAATCCAATTTCTGTACTGAGATGCAGGTGTCATCTGTATCAGACTTCCACTTGTCCTGGCCATGTTATATAGCCCACAATATGCCTACATTCAAATTAGTAATGGATTTAAGTTTGACTTCATATAAATTGAACCTAGTTGAAGCCATTCCACTGATTTTAGTTTGACCCTCTTCACATGCATGTCATTTGCATGCCTATGTTCAGGTGATGCTGATTACGATTGCTGTTGTTCATGTTGACGTGTTGATGATGATGATGATGATGATGATGATGATGACGTCAGGGGGTGTTAACTCTATATTTAGACCTCACCTGAGCCAGGTGTGTGTGTGTGTGTGCATGACTAGAGGGCGGAAGGACAAACTATTTTTCAACCGCATTTTGTGAAACACGAAAACGTTTTCTTTCTTTCTTTAAAACAAGTTTATTTATGTTGCTGCTGCAATTGTGAAAGAGACGGATAATTGTGACACTACGAACGAATGTGCGTTGATTTACTGACCGCTCCTACAAACCTGTATACCAGCTTTGCTTTTATTTGTATTTGTATTATATTTTGTAAAGTATCTTATTGGATTTTGATGTTCTTGTTGGGTCTGGGTCTAAAATTGAAAATTAACTTTTTTTTGGTGCTATTTCTGATGTTTTTGATGCTTTTACACTTTAACACTTTTTTTAAAATTCTCATCAATAAATCTAATTTAAATGATATTTAACCTAATAATAGATTTTTTTTAAAGCAGAAATTATGAATTATTTTGAATAATAGTTAGATCAGAGAATGTTGAGTAACGCACCATTTATGTCACAGTTGTCAGGAGACTTTATTTTTAAATGCTATAACATTGAATAAAACACCCAAATTTCAATGGAAGTAATCATTCATTTTACCAGCAAAGAATGTTTTATGGCTTCCATACAACCATGCGTCCAAGTTATATTTGGGCAATTTGGTTGAAAGAAACTCCTTATTCTGATATATAAAAAAAAAGAAACTTTGAAAACGGGTCAAATTTTTACCCGAGGACAAAACAATGGTTACATTTTCAACCAATATAAGTACTCTATCACTGAAATATACAAGAGGAGACAAAAGCAGCTCTGCTCACTTCACACTCTAACACAAATATACAACATCTCTGTCAGCGGACAGTGTTTTAACAGAGCGCAAGGGTTTTTGACAGCTGACCTTGCAGGTGCAATCGGGGGTCACAAAATGAGTCCGTTGACTTATATGTGACCAGCAAACTCCTCTTAGCATCAGGTATGCAGTGCAGCATGAGCAGTGGATTCATTTTACAATGAAATGCAGCACTGGGCGATGGAAATGGAAGTTACAATCTAACAAGTGATTGTTATACCTGCAGTTGATTTTTTTAAGTCTATTACAAAATAACTACGATTTAACCAAATACAATGCTGAAATGCAGCGTTTGACTGCAAAAACATAGAAAGCTGAGGGAGCCATTTATTCAGACTAGTCCCACAACATACTAGCCTTCTTGCCAGCAATATGAACTCGGAAATGTTGGTGACCCCAAGATATGTGTTGTAGATGTACAGTATGGGTCCCCAGCATTTAAAAACTGCTGGATGATAATTTGTATATATGGGACAATTTGCCAAACGAAAACTAGCATAATGAGCTATAATTAGCACAATCGCCTAAATGGAGAATATTTCAGCAACTGCTTGGCCAATCTGGACAACTTTGGGGTGGTTTTTGGGGATATAGAGGATGCTTTTGCAGAGGGAATTTAGAAAACACTGAATAGAGTGGATTCAGAATTGTTTAAATCCAAACAAAACCCAACCCTAACCTTGCAAACTGTATCCTCATTATAAACCAGACCCAGCCGTCTGGTTGTCTTGCTCTGTTTGCTGCTGTGTGTGGGAAACTGGAAAACATTAGTCAAACAAGAGGCTCCAGCCTCTTGTTTGACTAATGTTTTCCAGTTGTTATGTATTGTGCAACAAGTGCACATTCTGCTCTGATAATGTCCTGTTATTTTAGTTTTTTTTAAGACACTTGTCTTTGTTCTAATACTAGAATTTATGACGTAAGCATGGACGCTTGGCCAATAGTAGTGTGTCAATGCTATTTAAGGCGGGTCTTGCCTAGAAGTGGCGTAGGTTCCATAAAAAACATCAGGAATGCGTTGAATAAGCCTTGTGTCGACTTGTCCTCCAGGGTCCAAAATTGACACTTTCCTGTCTCTTTATTTCACCACTGACACCAACTTATTAGTCTGACACTTTTTGTTCTGGAACGAACTAACTAATAATGTATATGAAATGTTTGAGTTAAAAAACTGAAATTGTAAATTATTTTGACTAATAGTTAAGATAGTAGAAGGTATGTAGAAGTTTAGTCAGGGTGCTATGTTTTTTTTCAAACATTGAAAACAAACAAGATTGTGTGTGATTACAGATGCTAAATAAATACAAAATCAGACTTGAATGTGAGAATAGCGCAAATACTTCAGTGATGCGTATGTGTTTGGCAGCTGCTGCCCCCGGCCTGAACTCAACCTGACCTTTCCTCTACATTCTGCAGCTGCAGCCTGATGAATAGTTATTGCATTGCTCCCCCCTGTGTTAAGCATGTGTTATTGAGAGAAAGGATGTTTCCTATTTTATTTGTGTATACGTTTGTTACATATAGGTCTAAAGCTCTCGGAATTAAGCAGGAAAGTGGAATGACATCAATATATAACATACCAAAGTGTAAAACTGATGTGTGCTAACCAACCCGTTCTTACTCCAAACTTGTATAATACAGACACTTGGGCAGTGGCTGCCAGTGTCAGATTCCATGCAAAATCCCCCTTCAGCGTGTGTGCAGAACGCACCGGGCAGAGCAGCAGCTACGCGGCGCGTGAAGCTGACGTAGTATTAAGACCGACAGAAGTAGCGAGTAGTATGAAATCCCAAAATTCTGCGTAGGGAGATTGGTTGGGGTGGTTGATGGGTCAAACAACACATCACTTTCACCTCGGGAACCGGGACTCGTGTCTCTCTTGTCACGTTTCCTATATCCAACTATTGCTTTCTTCTTCTCCTAAACCAAACTGTCCCGTTCTTCTTTTCCTAAACCCAACTGTCCCGTTCTTCTTTTCCTAAACCCAACTATTGCTTTCTTCTTCTCCTAAACCAAACTGTCCCGTTCTTCTTTTCCTAAACCAAACTGTCTCGTTCTTCTTTTCCTAAACCTACTTGTTTCGTTCTTCTTTTCCTAAACCTACTTGTTTCGTTCTTCTTTTTCTAAACCTACCTGTCTCGTTCTACTTTTCCTAAACCCAACTGTCCCTTTCTTCTTTTCCTAAACCCAACTGTCCCGTTCTTCTTCTCCTAAACCCAACTGTCCCGTTCTTCTTCTCCTAAACCCAACTGTCCCGTTATCCTAAACCTACCTGTCTCGTTCTTCTTTTCCTAAACCCAACTGTCCCTTTCTTCTTTTCCTAAACCCAACTGTCCTGTTCTTCTTCTCCTAAACCCAACTGTGCCGTTCTCCTAAACCTACCTGTCTCGTTCTTCTTTTTCTAAACCTACCTGTCTCGTTCTACTTTTCCTAAACCCAACTGTTCCTTTCTTCTTTTCCTAATCCCAACTGTCCCGTTCTTGTCCTGGTGTCCCACCCACCATCCTTTCCTTAACTGCGTCAAAAGTGACGCCAATAGTTTTAGATAAAGCGTGTTTAGATGTGACGTTAAAGTAGATTTTTACGCGATGGGAGTAAGAATGTGTTGGTTGAACAGGTGTATGTTGCATAGATGTGTGTTATACTCAAAATTTAAAATTTAAAAAGTTAGAAATTGATTTTTTTAAACTGCCTTAATATAATAGGTTTAAAACAGCTAATAATGCCATTGATGTCCTCAACGTCCTTGTCCCAGTGCATTACTTGGAAACTTAAAATTGACTTTTCATTGTCTGGCCACATTAATATTAAATGTGTCCCTAAAGTTCCTCAATTATTCCCAACCTTTAAGAAAAATTACAAATTGGCAAAGTGACCATGAACCACTATCAGGTAGTACAAGGGATGGATAACAAAGTCTTTACCACAAAACACACACACACTAGATCACTGGAGACTGCATGACCACTGACTACCACCATAAATAAACAGCACAAATTGACAGGGTGGGAATCCTTTTTCCTGGTTGCTAACAGATGTTTATGTGTACAACCTTCATCTGCTCTGATCCACTGGGATTCGTCTCCACATCCCAGCTCTCCCAGCCACTCTGCAGCTGGTTCAGTTGCAGAGCCAAAACAAAGAAACAGCAACTGAAAGTCAACAAGCCTCAAACGGTTTCATTTTAAAAAAGCTCTGTAGGAGGGCTACTGTCATTAAAAAAAAAAAACACTCAAACCCCAATAAAACTGCACCTGTGGGGTTTTCACCAAAACATGCCACTTCAAGTCATTTTATATCAGTTGAATAATGTCTTAAAGTTAAAGTACAATTTTGAGGTACTTTCAGTTTTTGCTACTTTATACTTCTACTCTATTCATTTTACAACTATATTAAGTCACCAGTTACTTTAAACAAAAGGATTTTACATTCAAAAATATGATCAATTTATAATATACGACAGATTACCAACTACATTCAAATTCTACTTAAACATTAATGCATTAGTTATAAGAATCCAATAATGCATTTAAACTCACAGGGGCAATTTTTCTGCTGTATAAAAAGTACTTTCCCTTTTTTTACTTTTAAGTACATTATCAACTTGTGCAGCTTTACTCAAGTACATTTTTGACTTTTAGTCTTTTGTTGTGAGAAAAAGAAGAGCATGTATTCCTTCTGTGTTATTAATGTAAGCTCAATCCAACAGGTTAATACTATTGCAGTAGATAAAACAATGTAAGGAGAATACACGTTGGGAATACATGCTCTACAACAGGGGTTCTTAAACTTTTATCAATAATGAACCCCCTTTGAAATATTTTTCTGCCAAATACTAGTACCGGGTACTAGTACCGCCATTTGAGAAAAGCTCTACAATATGATTGTATTTTTGGTATAGAATCTTGGTTTTACTAGAAAGGCCTAAGGCATTGCAATTTAGTATATTCTCAACCAACAGAGAGTGCCATCTAGTGGGCTCAGAAAATAAATACTCTGGTTCACAAAGCTTCATTCGGCCATCACTACCATTCGGTTCGTTGTGGCAACACTGCCAAATTTCCAAAAGTTAAAACCCGAGCAAGAACAGTCTTTGCTGAATTTTGTTGGTGGCCACACATCAGCGATTGGTTGTGGCAGATCCAGAGTGGCTCTGGACATATCCAATAGTTTTAAACTTCAACAGAGTACCCACCTTCAAGGAAATTAACACTTGCCAATGGGGAGTGGCCAGACTCTCTGGACTAATGAAATGTAGCGAGTCTGGTAGGACCGGGCTAATGGACCAGACTCTGGTAGGACCGGGCTAATGGACCAGAGTCTGGTAGGACCGGGCTAATGAACCAGAGTCTGGTAGGACCGGGCTAATGGACCAGAGTCTGGTAGGACCGGGCTAATGGACCAGAGTCTGGTAGGACCGGGCTAATAGACCAGAGTCTGGTAGGACCGGGCTAATGGACCAGAGTCTGGTAGGACCAGGCTAATGAACCAGAGTCTGGTAGGACCGGGCTAATGGACCAGAGTCTGGTAGGACCAGGCTAATGAACCAGAGTCTGGTAGGACCGGGCTAATGGACCAGAGTCTGGTAGGACCAGGCTAAAGGACCAGAGTCTGGTAGGACCGGGCTAATGGACCAGAGTCTGGTAGGACCGGGCTAATGGACCAGAGTCTGTTAGGACCAAGCTAAAGGACCAGAGTCTGGTAGGACCGGGCTAATGGACCAGAGTCTGGTAGGACCGGGCTAATGGACCAGAGGACCAGAGTCTAGTAGGACCAGGCTAATGGACCAGAGACTTGTAGGACCAGGCTAGCACTATGGGTGGCTGAAATAGAAAATCTGCATTATTATTTTGCAGCGTGTGGGCAAAGCTGCTTAGCAGCAGTCCAGCTGAACCAGTTCTCATTTTGACACAATCATGTCCAACTTAATGCACAGCTGTGTTTTAAACCCTAGACAATTACAGTTTAGCTAAAGCAGTCAAACCACAGCTAAGAAGGCCAGATGCTTAGTGACACAGCAACAGCCCTGGCATGTCTTCTGCTGTGTTGCTTTGCTTTGCTGATGAAATGTTGCAGCCAACATCACTGTCTTTAGTTCTATACGTTCTATAGCTAGAGACTGTTATCATACCAACCATGACACGCCAGCTTGTAGGGATAGGGGATTAAATAAAGGATAAACTGGCATGGCTATATTCAAAATGGCCACTTGACTGCTCACCTTAAGATATATGGATGTAAATGGGTTATATGAATTCTATGGGTAACAACAAGTCTCCCCTTTACAGAAATGCCCACTTTATGCCAATCCCATGCAGTTAGGGGCAAAAACCATGCAGTTTTGAATGCAGAATGAATGTGTTATTTTCGCCCATTCTTATTCTGGTATGTTTTAATATTTCTGCTTGCTAGGGTCCCTAGACAGTCTTGAAATAGCATACTGTACATTGGGTATGACTGGAGATGTGAGACTCCCAGTTGTATTCATACGTGATGATGTTAGTCCCCATAAAAGCCATTTCATTGTGAGACCATTTTCTGAAACTTGACCCCATTGTATAAAATTACCTATTGTGACCTCCAGGATAATACAGCCTCATGAAACTTCACAACCACATTGTAGAGACTTGGGGCATTCAGAGGATATATGGCGTTGGTTTCTGAGCAGTTTTAAAAACAGAAGTGCCTGCCATCCAATTGCAGAAAAGTGCAATTCTTAAGGAAATCTCCAAATGGGGTTTGATACCAAATCACAACATGGATTTTCCTATAGTGTTTCTTTAAGGTCTTGGTGTAATAAGCCATGGTCACAATATTGCAAAATTTACATTGGCGATTGTTCACCTCCCTTCACTTCCATTCTATGCAAGTGAAGGGGCAAAAGAAACATAGGCTACCCGTAGAAAAGCGAATTCATGTGGAGTTCACTTTTGGTGAACTTTGACCATTGATGGCCGCACCAATATTGCCACAGCAGGCGATGGTTTTTTGACCATATTTTGTCAATTCAAGTGGTCAAAAATGGTTACATGTTGCACCAAATCTGCGCAACAAATGTTATCAACCTAGAAATTTCTGCAACAACTTATGAGACATAATAGCGCATGGGAATGGTCATAACATACCTCCATCCAATTTCCCATGTCTTATACAATTTAGACTTTCAGCATTTAAAAACATGATTATTACACGTTTATGACTAGAAACACTTGACACACAGTGCTGCATATCGGATTAATCTTTTGATTCACAGTTTTCAGATGATGTATACACTTCTACGCGGCACATACTGACACTCTGTTGACCTGTTATCTCCCCCTAAAAAAACAAAAACAGTGGCTCTATGTGGGTCTCAGAGTTTGACGTGTTTAGGCCACCGTACCTCTCCAATACATCTAAAATCTTATGATATGCTTTTTCATGATCAGAGCAACTAGAAAACTCAATTTAGTCTTTTCAGAGACAGGTCATCGTTCCAGATCATACCAGTGTGGAGTTGTATATGGCTCTAAATGTGGTACATTTTAAATATACATTATTTGTAGTTTTAGTATGTCATATAACAAAGAAAGTAGGAACATTCAGGGGGTTTAAACAACAATAACAAAAATTAAACATAGGCACATGCTCATGTCATATTAAAGTATTATATTTATGTTGCAAAGGTAATAGGTAATAGAAATGCAGCCACCTTGTCATTTACCTTACTAAATTTACATTACTACTCAAACAATACATCATTTCAAATGTATAACATGTTAATCTTAGTGTTATCAGTGTTATTCAATGGCTGTCATTCCATGTTGCATACAGTACATATACCATAAGTAGACAACACTACGGTGCCACTGGTGTGTACGTTACATTTATAATAATAATTAATAATATTAACAATATATTCTAAAAATGAATGTCAATACCTTTAAAATGTTAAACTTTGCTGTGTCTTTAAAGTGAGACTATCTAACTTTTGCTGAACAATGATACAAAGCATAATAGTAACATAAGTAGAGGAAGTCGTAAAGTCTCTGAACTAACCATATAGCCACCATAAGTGTACTCAATTGAGCAACATAGAATTTTTTTGGTCATGGAATTAGAGTTTTTACTCATTTCATTTCAGTTTTTCAAAAAGCTACACTTTAAAATGTTTGGTCTATTGGAGTTTGTGCTAAGGTTGCATGGCTCATAAAAGACAGTAGACACTAAGTGTTCCAGCGCTTTATGTCTAAAGAGCTCAACAGTGACCACCCACTTTTTGAACAACTCTGGTTCCTAAAGTGATTTTCCCCATTCAATATCTCCATTGATGGTTCAAAAGAGGTTTATAAGAATGAGTTTTATCACTGAAACCGAGCCAACCCAATGAATTGTGACCAGAACACATGTAGAGAATCGATCATTGAGTTAAACGGTAGCAGCTGGTAGTAGCCGTTCGCAGGTGCAGTGAACAGCTTGCTCCACCAATCAGAGACTTCCCTGTTATGCTTATGATTATGGGTAGTGTAGTACTTCTCCATGACATTGCAAATAAAAGATGTTTTTTATACAGTCTTCTGGCTTCCACAGGAGCAGAAACCTTTGTTTCACAATCTTGTAGCTTGTGGTCAGTCTGCCTCTGATGGTTTAGACATTATGGCTGATTTTAAAAATGCTTATGAATAAATTAATGGGATTTTCCTTTCAAGAAGCACACTGTTGAGCTCTATTAGCATGTTAGCCTAGCTCCTGCTCAGTACTTGACCCTGGATGTGCCATGCATGTGTACCACTTGTTTCACTTGGGACTCTTACCGCTGATGCACTGGCAGAAAGAACATAATTTCGGGGCCTTGTCTCCTGAAAATCAGGTGCAGCCTAAAAACAAGGAAGGGGCGGGGAGGAGGACACATGTTGGAACAGTCATGCAGTTACAATCATAAAGCAGAAAAACAAAAAAAGTTTCCAGCATAAAGCATAGCAGCATAAAGAAAACAGATCAGAAGCAGCACATTATTCAGACAAAGCTCAAAGCAGAAGACAACTGTCGATAGTTGTTGGTGGTGGTGTGGGATATCAAAGTGGTTCAAATGATTTATTTAGGAATAGTAGAATAATAGAAGCTACAGTCCCCACAGTTACAGTTAAGCTTTTATTAGCTTGTTTATAGTTTTACAGGCTTTGCTTTTATATTAAAGAATTATTTTGTTATTTTTTTACCTAAACGTTTGATTAATTTGAGTCACTTCTAACTGTCCAGAGGTTACCATCCTGCTGTGAGAAGGGCGACCCCTGCTCTTTCTGAACTTCCCACCCCCGTATTCAGCAAAGGCCAGATTGTGTTGTTTATTCAGGTATCTCTAGGGTTTAACTAGAGCTGGGCAATATATTGATATATCAATATGATGATATGAGTCTTAGAATTTGGATATCATAATATGGTATAAGTGGTGTCTTTTCCTAGTTTTAAAGGCATTACAGTAAAGTGAACTGTTCTATTATTTGCCTTTACCCACTTAGTCATTATATCCACATTACTGCTGATTATTTATCCGAAATGTCATTGTGTTAACATTTTGTGAAAGCGCCAATAGTGCAACACTACAATATCATTGTGGTATTTTATCAAGGTATTTGGTCAAAAATATTGTGCTATTTAATTTTCTCCATATTTGCCCAGCCCTGGTTTTAACTCAGTTGTTCTGGTATCACAAAGCTGGCTCACTTCCTAGTCTATAACGACGACGTTCCACTTCCGGGATTGTTCCAGGGTAAATCCAGGCAGCTAGCTAGACTATTTGTCCAATCTGAGTCTTCTGTTGATCGACTAAAACTACTTTTGAACGTACAAAGCTGTGTGGACTAGCCAGACCCTCCTCCGCAGTGCTGTGGAGGAAGGTCTGGCAAAGTGAGACTAGCTCACTTCTAACCTGGAAAGATCATTATTGTAACCTACGTTACACAGCTAACCTGCTCCAGAGTTGTACTATACTTTATGTGGCAAGTTTCAAGTTTTAAAAACAAATTTGCATTACTTGTCAGTATATTCCTTTATAAAAAGGTCATGGCAACATGCAACGCGTCTGGGACAAACTCACTAACCTAAAGCTTCAAACTGGAAATACTAATAACAGCTAGTATCAGGTAAATACTACCTAAATATGTTTGTTTAATTGGTGGTGTTTTGCCATGAATATGCTGAGTTTTCTTCTTCTATGGATAATATAATGCACACTGATTTGCCTTAGTACACATGGCTGCAGATTCAATTTGTATTGCGATTTTCATTGTTCAAACATAGCGATTCTAGAAGTTTTGCAATTTGGTAGTATTCAATTCAATTCAATTTTTATTGAATTGAATTGTAAATTGTAATACTCAAGTATTGAGTATTACAATTTTCTTTTACTTCTTTAACAAAAACAACAGTTGAATTATACACTTCTAGAGACAATATAGTCTAAAAAACAATTGTTCTCTAAGAAGAATGCACATCATAATGTATTTCATTTGTAAAGAAGTACATAACATGGATTTCCTCCATTTTATGCTTTTAGCCGGTTTTGCTTGAAACAGATAAGATGTAGTCGATGTCGGCTGTACCATATAAACAGAAAATATTTAGATGAATAACTGGTAAAAATTAATTAATAATAATTCTAGGGAAAAGAATCAATTTTATAAGTCCTAATTTTCCCACCCCTACCCCCCTCATAGTTCTGATGATTTAATATCTCTGCCTCTTTTACACAAACAGGTGTGGAAACCCCAGAGTTAAAAGAGCCAGGTGATAACCAGCTTCATGATACCGGTTTTCAAAATCGCCAATGTTTGGTTGAGTGAAGCCATGGTAACCCAAAGAGAGCCCTAAGACTAAGTTGAGTGCTACTCTATCATCTCCCTGTTGATGGCTTCAGACAAAGCATCTCGTAGTCAGCATTAAGAAGCTTATCTTATTGAGGTTGAGATACATGCAACAGGCACTGCAGATAGAATCATTGATGATATGATGATATGGTAGCCAGCAGAGCATCTGAGAAGCTTTTTTTAATCAATTGTAAGCAGCAGCTTGGTCAGTGCAGCCATGGCATCAGAAGAAGCAACCAGGGAACAAAATGACTGCAGGAGTTATTCTCAAGAAAGCAAGACCCTATGACCTGACGTGAAAATGCATAGCTGTGATGTCCTAGTTGTGTGCTTTTTTTTTTGCTATTTGTCTTATACGGCTCAGATGTGATAGAGAACAGCTGGCACAAGATACAAAACACCAACAGTGTTGAGTATTTAGCATAAAACATACATGTACGAGCGTCTCTCACTGCAATCTTTTGTCAACTTTAAAGTTGTATCCATCAATTTTGGCCCAAATGTGGCTCAAATTTAGTTGACAGATGTACAGTGACAATCATTTAGGAGGGTTTAACTACCGTTTTTTTCAACCTGGACCCTATTTTCCTATGTTTTTGTGTGTGAGTGACTGATAGGAACAAGAATCTTTGAAATCGGTCCAGTATTAAGCGTTAACGTTGTAACCGGCAGCCACAGACCAGGCTGCAATGTAACCCTACAGGGCAAATGTTCAGCATCAGTTTAGTCCACTAAAAGTGCTGTTTTTGCCGCTGAGAGGCTTAGATTAATATTTTAAGTGTCTAACAACATTATGAAAAAGATACCCTACAGAGATAGACATTTTTAGAACCTCTTTTTCTATTTCTGTTTAACCAGAAACAGCTCTAAGGTCGCTTGCATTAAACCTACCAGACTCCATTTTAAAAAACAATACTTTGAGCGTGTATAGAGCCAAAATATTTACACATGTAAATCGGTAAACTATGTGTTTATTTCAACCACAACTAGAGTTGTAATGGTTCGAAAAGTATAAAAAGGACCCTAAACAGCTTTTCATAGTTTTATTCTCTTTCTGTCCACATTGAATCAAATGCATTTTACGATGGTAAAATTATTAAAATTACTGTTTATTTACATGGAGTCTGGTGGGTTTAGCAAACAGAAAGGTCGACCTCCTTAGAAATCCTTTCGATGATGTTGTCAGACACAGAATATTAATCTGAGCCTTTAAGCACTTTTGTGAAGGTAAATACAAGCTAGACCACTGCCCCATTAACTTACATTGTAGCTTGTTTGGACGCAGCTGACTGCAGTGATCTCGTTAAATACTGGGCCAGTGTCAAAGATTGTTGTTCTCATCAGTCACTTAGACACAAAAACATAGGGACATAGGGTCCAGGTTAAAAAAAATGGTAGTTACCCTTTAAGTTGGAATGACTTGTAAGAAAACAATTGCTCATGTCACCTCCAGCAGATGGATTTCTCTTGCGATCAAAATACAGTAAAGCTAAGAGGTTGAATAGTTCCAAAGAGCTGCAGAGTTGGGCAATAGTTCTCTGGGATTGTGATATTATGAGCAGCCCCTTTTACATTACATGGAGTCAAATAATCATTAATGCTGGTTTTATAATGGGAACACAGATGCTGTACAAAAGGTGGACTAACTCACTAAAGTTTCGCTAATTTCGCACTCCAGTTTTAGGAGGGTTATAGTTTACCCAACCTGTTTTCACTCCCAATTCGTAAAATACAGACACGTGGTCAGAATCTCTCAGCATCAGATACAACGCAATAAGCACCCTTCAGCGTGTGTATGGAACAGACCGGACAGAACTGCAGCTCCGCGGCGCGCGAAGATGACGTAGTATTAAAAACGACAATGGCAGCGAGTAGTATGAAAGCCCAAAATTCTGCAAAACAAGGCTGGCTGGTGGAAGGGTCAAACGACACACGTGACAACAATAGTCCCGACCCAGCGCATTTAGATTGGACCCTAAAGAAGACATTTAGCGTCAATAACAACGCCCAAGGCACCTGACCAGTGTCTGTATTTTACACGGTGGGAGTGTGTTGGTTTACCAGTAAAAGTGGATGTTATAGTGCCACCGAGGATTGGAGGAGGAAGAAGACAGCAACAGTAACAACATGAAATTTCATCTCACCGCTGCTTTGGCTTCGGCTTGCTTGGCTTTTTTCAGGCGTGCTTTGCAGATGTCAAGATCCAGCCGTCGATTCTCCAGAAGTCGCCTCTCTTTCTGCAGAGGACAGAAGGGATCCAATCAGAAAGCGGGGATCTGCTGCAGGGAACATTGCAACATTGGGCTTCTACCAAAAGTTAGAGTTAGATAACACTTCATTTGCATATTTAAACATAAAAAGTTCAGAAAACTTGTAATACAAAAATACACGTCCTAATTAGGGGTGGGAAAAATAATAAATTCTTAGATGCATTGATTCTCTCTAAAACGATTTGATGCCCCACTTTAATAATCGATTATTTAAAATTTTTTGTTGATTGTCTCCAGACGAGTACAAATCAGAAAACAGAGTGTCTGAAAGAGGATGGGATAATGGACAACAATTTCGAGTTTAGGCAAGAGTGGAGAAAAAAATAAAATCACAAAAATGGCCAAAAGGAAAAAAAAAATAATTGTACATGGTATATACACATGATCTAATAAGATATACATAAAATAATAAGGCAAAACTGACTACAAAACATTTCATTGCAACTTGTGTGTTACAAATACTGTATATGTCAAAATCTAACAAACTCAGATTTATATGTATATATTTTTTTGCAGCCCCTGTTATTGCGGCTCCCCTAACAGCCCTCATTAATCTCTCCCTCCATACCGCAATTCCACCTGCTTGGAAAGAACCTGTGGTGCTTCCTCTGTTTAACGGCAGCGATCATCACAATTTCATTATTAGGGCCCGAGCGCCGACAGCGGCGAAGGCCCTATTGGAATTGAAGGAATTATTAGGGCCCGAGCGCCGACAGCGGCGAAGGCCCTATTGGAATTGAAGGAATTATTCTTTATTATTATTCTTTATTAGGGCCCGAGCGCCGACAGCGGCGAAGGCCCTATTGGAATTGAAGGAATTATTAGGGCCCGAGCACGAGTGGCTAGGGCACCACCGGTGTCCTAGCACGAAGTGCAAGGAACCTATTGTTTTTCTAGGGATTATTATTATTATTATTCCGCACCTTTACTGTCATTTTTGAGGGCTTTCTCATGTGGTAAAATTTGCAAAAATTTGCACACATGTCAAACCTATAAAAAATGACAGAATTCTGTAGTGATTGGGCTCGGGCAATGACAGAGTGCTCCATAGCGCCCCCTAATGTGGACCCTGACAAAAAAAAAGTCATAATTCAGCCTTCAAACTTTCAGGGATCATGCGTATAATCTTGCACTCTATCATTCTATTTTTATGAAAATTAAAAAAACAAAACAAATTTACGATATGGCGAATTTCGTGCGAAATGTCTCATATTTCAAAGACGTTTTTGAGGACCTTAGGATCCACGAAAACTCTCAAAATCTTGCAGCCATGTGCAGAATATGAAACTCTTTCATCTGAATACACATTTAGGCTTGAGAGTGGTACGGTTGCTCTATAGCGCCCCCTTAAGTGAATTTAGCACTTGGGCACATTTTTGACGGCCTCAATATATACGAAAACTCACAAATTTTGGCGTCCACGTAAACACCGGGGAGCTTTGGGAGTCTGTTCAGCGATTTGGCCCATACCTGTAGGCGGGCTCTATAGCGCCCCCTAATGTCTGGAAAGGCCTTAACTTGGACATAGTTACTCCAATCTTCACCAAATTTGATACGCATATTGCTCTAACCATTGCGAACATATTTCCCATTTACCTTCATTAGCTCCGCCCAACCAGAAGGCGGCCATTTTGAATTTATGAATTGTCATGTGTTTCACATTCTTTCGAACTCCTCCTAGGCCGTGACTGCAATCTTCTTGAATCTTTGCAGGTATTATCTACTGACACTCATGATGAAAAGTTATCCAAAGAATTTTGATAGTCCAAAAAATGTGCAAGTTATTGAGTACCAACTTCCTGTCCGGGTTCTTGAAAGAGGAAGTTGCATATCTGGCCAAGATTTATTCCGATTACCACCAAACATGACACATTTGTTCCGCATAGGGGTGTGAGCATGCATGCCAAATTTCGAGTCAATAAGCCATTAGATGGCGCCGTTAGAATTTTTTTTATTTTTTTTAATATATTTTTTTCATCCTGTAGGCGGCTATTGAAACAGGAAGTTGTGTTGTGTATCTGGCCAAGATTTATTCTGATTGCCACCAAATAAAAGACCATTGTTCCGCATAGCAACATGAGCATCCATGCCAAATCTTGAGTGAATCGGACATTATATGGGGCTGTTAGAATTTTTTTTTTTATTCATTACCCACATTGCAATAGCATTAATCCCATCTGCATGAAATGTTGGATTTTGAATAAAATGCTATAAATTGTAACTGTATTTCTTTCACAACAAATGCCTATCTGACTGAATAGTTTGTTTATTAAATGGGGATAACATGTGGGAGAGCCTGTAATGACACTGTTTGACTGCACTACAGTCTGTGACTGTCAGTCATGTGACTCAGCTGGCAGCCACCCCCCCCCCCCTCCCTGTGTGACTGTCAGTCATGTGACTCAGCTAGCAGCTCCCCCCTGAAATCACTATGCTATGGCAACATAGCTGGAGCTTCATAGAGGTAGGACAAACACACACACACACACACACACACACACACACACTGTTATGAATTCCTCATGCTACAGAGACTGTTTAGTTAAAGTTACGTTAGTTACGGCTACGTTCATTACGTACGTTAATTACGTAAGTTACGCCAGAAATCGCCGCGACGTCTGTGTTATTTTTATTACGGCAGTCGCCTGTACTGAAGTCAGAGACGATGTAAGTTGGTACTTACAGTATATCTAGCTATTGTAACAGCAGATTAAGCTATCCCTAAGTTGTTTCTGTCTTAAATGTTATGCTAATATTAACCGTTTTTACCCTGTAATGTGAAGCAGTTAGCTTATCTGTGTTTTGCTAGCTTGCTAATTTTCCACTGCATACTATAGATGTTGCTAGCTAGTGTGTGACTCGTTTTTGGTGCTTTGCAGGATAGGATATTCATTTTATTTGCACATTGTGATAGACATTTTCTTTCAGTATTTTACGTTTGATTAGATTAATACTATGCTATTCTACTAGATAATAAGAGGCATATCAGCTGTGACGTTAATGTACCTTCTTTTTGGATTTATTTCTGAAACTTCATTCAATCAAACCCAACACACACACACACACACAGACTGACCGATATACACACACACACATAGACAGACGCACACACACTTAACAAAAAAGTGTGAAATAAGTGAAAACATGTCTTATATTCTAGTTTCTTCAGAGTACCCCCCCCCCCTCTTTGCTTTTTTGATAGTGCTGCAAACCCTTGGTGTTCTCTCAATGAGCTTCATGAGATATTAAATAGACCCTTTTTTTGTTAAGTAAATAATTCTGCATGTGTTCATCATAGTTTTGATGAGTTCAGTGATAATCTACAATGTAAATGGTCATGAAAATAAAGGAAACTCATTGAATCTTTTGGCCTGTACTCTACACCCACACACACACACACACACACAAACACACACAGACAGAAGCACACACACACAGAGAGACCCACTCTGATGAAGGAGAAAGTGGCTGTAACTACAGTGTACGTTGTCGTATCTGCTTGAAATTTCCCACAATCTGTACACCCACACACACACACACAGACAGAAGCACACACACACACACACAGACAGAAGCACACACACACACACACACAGAGAGACCCACTCTGATGAAGGAAAAAGTGGCTGTAACTACAGTGTACGTTGTCGTATCTGCTTGAAATTTCCCACAATCTGTACACCCACACACACACACACAGACAGAAGCACACACACACACACACACACACAGACAGAAGCACACACACACACACACAGAGAGACCCACTCTGATGAAGGAGAAAGTGGCTGTAACTAGGGGTGGGCGGATCGATCTAAATATCGATAGTATCGATGCCAACGCTGGTATTGGTATTTGATCGATACAACTGTAATTGAATCGATATTTTAATTTAGTTATCTCTCCTCTACGTTCACTATACGTTGCTTGTGTCTTCCACCTTCCTGAGCAAACGCCGCTTTCACATCTTGGAACATTGCTCCTCCTCCCCCTCCTGCTCCTCTGCTGTGATTCGTTGTTGTGTCGTCACGTGACTCACTGACACAACGCGCAGAGGAGCAGCGAGACTGATAGCACATTGAATGAGAGATCAGGGTGGCCGAGAGCAAGAGAAGTGTTGTGTGGAGCTATTTTACGGCACTAAATGATAATACTGCAACTTGTGATACGTGTAAAAAGAGCATTCGATACTGTGGCAACACTACAAACCTATACAAACACTTAAAAACACATGACAAGGAAAATGCTGATCTACAAAAACGAAGAAATGAGGAGGGAAATCAATCCACTTCCAGACCCCCGGCACAGAGACAGAGTTCGTTGGGAGAGTCATTTCAGAGAGGCAGAGAATACCCAGGTAGCTTGTAAGAGTAGGCTAATATTATGTTAGTCATGTCATATCGCGTCTTGTGCATTAGTTAGTGTGATTGCTCAAGAATAAGACATCGCGAAGCTGAGAGCAACCTGACAAATTTTAATTAATTTAGACCTGGGCTGTATTCACTTATCACGCGCGCCCCCTCTAACATTAAAATACACTTGTGCAACTTGTGTGCACTTTATTTCATTTGATTTTAAAACCAGAAAAAAGGGAGACATTTGTTATTCTTTAGGCTATTTATTTATTTATTTATTTTTTAAAAAGGCTGTAAAATTTGGTTTGTATTCATTCTACAGTGCCTAATAACTAATCATTTTTTGCACTTCAATACATTAATAAAAAAATATTGCCAAAAGAATTGATCATTCATTCACCTCAGAAATAATGAAATGCTCTCCCCTACACAAAAGTATTTTTTTAAGTAAAAAGTATCGTATTGGTATCGGTATCGGCAATACGGACCCTATATGTATTTGGTATCGGATCGATACCAAATTTTGCAGTATCGCCCACCACTAGCTGTAACTACAGTGTACGTTGTCGTATCTGCTTGAAATTTCCCACAATCACCAAGAGTCCAGGCCTGAGGACATCTAGAGGCCAATATGGACTTTTGGAGACAGCGCCACCAACTGGCAACAGGAAATCAGCCTAATATGACAAACATCATCCGATTTACATGAAACTTAGAATGTGTGGTCTACATGTGATACTGAGCTGGCCCCTATACTTTAACCACGCCCACTCACACAGGCCACGCCCCCGTCCGTAACATTTGAACCGTTTAAGCTACAGTCGTGTGTAAGATGTCAATGAACTCAGCAGAGAGTTCCTTCTTCATTGGTGATGCTTTGACCCGCCCCCTGGGATTTGGCCACGCCCCCTCCACAGATAATGAACTGTATGACGTAGAGTCTTACAGCAGGGACTTCCATCTTCATTGGTGACGATTTGCAGTGTCTGAGTGCCGCGCAAATTCACTGCCGCAAAGATTGGCCTCTGCCAGTACCCCCGAACTGCGAAGAGGCGAGGGCCCGTCATCACTGCTTGCAGTTTTAATTATTCTTTCTTTCTATTCTATTCTTTTTCCGTCAAATGAATTGCCTTTTTGGAGGACTTATCATATTCAAAAACTCACCAAATTTGGCGGTCGCATCAAGTCTGGTGAAAATTTACGTATTTTAATGGTTTCGGGAATAGGCGCACAAAAATGGCTCGCTAGCGCCCCCTACAATATTACGAAAATTCAGCCCCTGCACTACGTTTAACGTAGACTCACGAAACTTGGTACACATCTGTAGCATGGCAGGGCGGACATAAAACTCCATTGTAGCCCCCCCTAAACCCAACAGGAAGTCCGCCATTTTGTTTTGAATGTGCGAAATTAGTGCGATTTTGGCCATTTCCACATGTCGTACTTTAACGAACTCCTCCTAGAGCTTTCATCCGATCAACTTCAAACTTGGTGTGTGTCATCTTAACATGTTAACGATGAAAAGTTATTAAAAGAAAAACTTTTCGTCATAGGGCGTGGCCGTGGCGGGGCGGCCATTTTGTGCGATTCGCCACCAAAACAGGAAGTGGGTGTAACTTGAGCGTACGTGGTCCGATTGGCTCGAAACTTTCCAGGATTCATCAGAGTCCGCCCCTGACGACATCTACATGCCGCTATTGGCTCAAAGTCATAGCGCCCCCTAGTGGCAACAGGAAGTAGGCCTAAAAGACAAGGTGCTATACTTTAACGAACTCCTCCTAGAGATTTCATCCGATCAGCTTCAAACTTGGTCTGTGTCATCTTGAGATGTTAACGATGAAAAGTTATTAAAAGAAAAACTTTTCGTCATACGGTGTGGGCGTGGCATGGCGGCCATTTTGAGTGTTTAGCGATGAAGGAGAAAGTGGCTGTAACTACAGTGTACGTTGTCGTATCTGCTTGAAATTTCCCACAATCACCAAGAGTCCAGGCCTGAGGACATCTGCAGGCCAATATGGACTTTTGGAGATAGCGCCACCAACTGGCAACAGGAAATATGCCTTATATGACAAACATCATCCGATTTACATGAAACTTGGAATGTGTGGTCTACATGTGATACTGAGGTGGCCCCTATATTTTGACCACGCCCAGTAACTCAGGCCACGCCCCCTTTCATAACATTTGAACCGTTTAGCGTAGAGTCTTGTGTGAGGTGTCAATGAACTCAGCAATGACTTTCTTCTTCATTGGTTTTGGTTTGGCCCGCCCCCGATGCTTAAGCCACGCCCCATTTCATAACTGGTGACCCATGTAAGGTACAGGCTTGAGTGAGGTATCGATGAACTCAGCAGAGAGTTCCTTTTTCATTGCTGATGTTTGACCCGCCCCCCTATGATGCGGCCACGCCCCCTTTCACAGATAATGACCTGTATGACGTATAGGCTTGTGTGAGGTATCAATGAACTCAGCAGAGAGTTCCTTTTTCAGTGGTGATGTTTGACCCGCCCCCATATGATGCGGCCACGCCCCCTTTCACAGATAATGACCTGTATGACGTATAGGCTTGTGTGAGGTATCAATGAACTCAGCAGGGAGTTCACTTTTCATTGGCGACGATTTTCAGTGTATGAGTGACGCGCAAATGCGCGGTCGCAAGGGGGGGCGTCCGCCGGTAACCCCGACTCGCGCAGGTCAGCGAGGGCCCGTACATCGCTGCTTGCAGCTTTAATTATTATTATTCTTTCTTTTATCCGACAAATGAATTGCCTTTTTGGAGGACTTATCATATTCAAAAACTCACCAAATTTGGCGGTCGCATCAAGTCTGGTGAAAATTTACGTATTTTAATGGTTTCGGGAATAGGCGCACAAAAATGGCTCGCTAGCGCCCCCTACAAAATTAAGAAAATTGAGCCCCTGCAACTACGTTTAACGTAGAGTCACGAAACTTGGTACACATCTGTAGCATGGCAGGGCGGACATAAAACTCCATTGTAGCCCCCCCTAAACCCAACAGGAAGTCCGCCATTTTGTTTTGAATGTTCGAAATTAGTGCGATTTTGGCCATTTCCACATGTCGTACTTTAACGAACTCCTCCTAGAGCTTTCATCCGATCAGCTTCAAACTTGGTGTGTGTCATCTTAACATGTTAACGATGAAAAGTTATTAAAAGAAAAACTTTTCGTCATAGGGCGTGGCCGTGGCGGGGCGGCCATTTTGTGCGATTCGCCACCAAAACAGGAAGTGGGTGTAACTTGAGCGTACATGGTCCGATTGGCTCGAAACTTTCCAGGATTCATCAGAGTCCGCCCCTGACGACATCTACACGCCGATATTGGCTCAAAGTCATAGCGCCCCCTAGTGGCAACAGGAAGTAGGCCTAAAAGACAAGGTGCTATACTTTAACGAACTCCTCCTAGAGATTTCATCCGATCAGCTTCAAACTTGGTCTGAGTCATCTTAAGACGTTAACGATGAAAAGTTATTAAAAGAAAAACTTTTCGTCATACGGTGTGGGCGTGGCATGGCGGCCATTTTGAGTGTTTAGCGATGAAGGAGAAAGTGGCTGTAACTACAGTGTACGTTGTCGTATCTGCTTGAAATTTCCCACAATCACCAAGAGTCCGGGCCTGAGGACACCTGCAGGCCAATATGGACTTTTGGAGATAGCGCCACCATCTGGCAACAGGAAATATGCCTTATATGACAAACATCATCCGATTTACATGAAACTTAGAATGTGTGGTCTACATGTGAAACTGAGGTGGCCCCTATAATTTGACCACGCCCACCCACTCAGGCCACGCCCCCTTTCATAACATTTGAACCGTTTATGGTACAGTCTTGTGTGAGGTGTCAATGAACTCAGCAGAGAGTTCCTTTTTCAGTGGTGATGTTTGACCCGCCCCCCTATGATGCGGCCACGCCCCCTTTCACAGATAATGACCTGTATGACGTATAGGCTTGTGTGAGGTATCAATGAACTCAGCAGAGAGATCCTTTTTCAGTGGTGATGTTTGACCCGCCCCCCTATGATGCGGCCACGCCCCCTTTCACAGATAATGACCTGTATGACGTATAGGCTTGTGTGAGGTGTCATTGAACTCAGCAGGGAGTTCACTTTTCATTGGCGACGATTTTCAGTGTGTGAGTGACGCGCAAATGCGCGGTCGCAAGGAGAGGCGTCCGCCAGTAACCCCGACTCGCGCAGGTCAGCGAGGGCCCGTACATCGCTGCTTGCAGCTTTAATTATTCTATTGGGCCCGAGCACGAGTGGCTAGGGCACCACCGGTGTCCTAGCACGAAGTGCAAGGAACCTATTGTTTTTCTAGGGATTATTATTATTATTATTATTATTATTATTCCGCACCTTTACTGTCATTTTTGAGGGCTTTCTCATGTGGTAAAATTTGCAAAAATTTGCACACATGTCACACCTATAAAAAATGACAGAATTCTGTAGTGATTGGGCTCGGGCGATGACAGAGTGCTCCATAGCGCCCCCTAATGTGGACCCAGACAAAAAAAAAGTCATAATTCAGCATTCAAACTTTCAGGGATCATGCGTATCATCTGGAACTGTATCAGGCTGTTTTTATAAAAAATCTAAAAAATTTATAATTTACGATATGGCGAATTTCGTGCGAAATGTCTCATATTTCAAAGACGTTTTTGAGGACCTTAGGATTGATGAAAACTCTCCAAATCTTGCATCCATGTGCAGAATATGAAACTCTTTCATCTGAATACACATTTAGGCTTGAGAGTGGTACGGTTGCTCTATAGCTCCCCCTTAAGTGGATTTAGCACTTGGGCTCATTTTTGACGGCCTCAATATATACGAAAACTCACAAATTTTGGCGCCCACGTAAAGACCGGGGAGCTTTGGGAGTCTGTTCAGCCATTTGGCCCATACCTGTAGGCGGGCTCTATAGCGCCCCCTAATGTCTGGAAAGGCCTTAACTTGGACATAGTTACTCCGATCTTCACCAAATTTGATACGCATATTGCTCTAACCATTGCGAACATATTTCCCATTTACCTTCATTAGCTCCGCCCAACCAGAAGGCGGCCATTTTGAATTTATGAATTGTCATGTGTTTCACATTCTTTCGAACTCCTCCTAGGCCGTGACTGCAATCTTCTTGAATCTTTGCAGGTAGTATCTACTGACACTCGTGATGAAAAGTTATCCAAAGAAATTTGATAGTGCGAAAAATGTGCGAGTTATTGAGTACCAACTTCCTGTCCGGGTTCTTGAAAGAGGAAGTTGCATATCTGGCCAAGATTTATTCCGATTACCACCAAACATGACACAGTTGTTCCGCATAGCGGCGTGAGCATCCATGCCAAATTTCAAGTCAATAAGCCATTAGATGGCGCCGTTAGAATTTTTTTTATTTTTTTTATATATTTTTTTCTTCCTGTAGGCGGCTATTGAAACAGGAAGTTGTGTTGTGTATCTGGCCAAGATTTATTCCGATTGCCACCAAATAAAAGACCATTGTTCCGCATAGCAACATGACCATCCATGCCAAATCTTGAGTGAATCGGACATTACATGGGGCTGTTAGAATTTTTTTTTTATTCATTACCCACATTGCAATATATCTAGCATTAATCCCATCTGCATGAAATGTTGGATTTTGAATAAAATGCTATAAATTGTAACTGTATTTCTTTCACAACAAATGCCTATCTGACTGAATAGTTCGTTTATTAAATGGGGATAACATGTGGGAGAGCCTGTAATGACACTGTAATGTGACTCAGCTGGCAGCCACCCACCCCTCCCTGTGTGACTGTCAGTCATGTGACTCAGCTAGCAGCCCCCCCCCCTCCCTGAAATCACTATGCTATAGCAACATACACTCACTGGCCACTTTATTAGGTACACCTGTCCAACTGCTCGTTAACACTTAATTTCTAAGCAGCCAATCACATGGCGGCAACTCAGTGCATTTAGGCATGTAGACATGGTCAAGACAATCTCCTGCAGTTCAAACCGAGCATCAGTATGGGGAAGAAAGGTGATTTGAGTGACTTTGAACGTGGCATGATTGTTGGTGCCAGAAGGGCTGGTCTGAGTATTTCAGAAACTGCTAATCTACTGGGATTTTCACGCACAACCATCTCTAGGGTTTACAGAGAATGGTCCGAAAAAGAAAAAACATCCAGTGAGCGGCAGTTCTGTGGGCGGAAATGCCTTGTTGATGCCAGAGGTCAGAGGAGAATGGCCAGACTGGTTTGAGCTGATAGAAGGGCAACAGTGACTCAAATTACCACCCGTTACAACCAAGGTGGGCAGAAGAGCATCTCTGAACGCACAGTACGTCGAACTTTGAGGCAGATGGGCTACAGCAGCAGAATCCACACCGGGTGCCACTCCTTTCAGCTAAGAACAGGAAAGTGAGGCTACAATTTGCACAAGCTCATCGAAATTGGACAATAGAAGATTGGAAAAACGTTGCCTGGTCTGATGAGTTTTGATTTCTGCTGCGACGTTCGGATGGTAGGGTTAGAATTTGGCGTCTACAACATGAAAGCATGGATCCATCCTGCCTTGTATCAACGGTTCAGGCTGGTGGTGGTGGTGTCATGGTGTGGGGAATATTTTCTTGGCACTCTTTGGGCCCCTTGGTACCAATTGACCGTCGTTGCAACGCCACAGCCTACCTGAGTATTGTTGCTGACCATGTCCATCCCTTTATGACCACAATGTACCCAACTTCTGATGGCTACTTTCAGCAGGATAATGCGCCATGTCATAAAGCTGGAATCATCTCAGACTGGTTTCTTGAACATGACAATGAGTTCGCTGTACTCAAATGGCCTCCACAGTCACCAGATCTCAATCCAATAGAGCATCTTTGGGATGTGGTGGAACGGGAGATTCGCATCATGGATGTGCAGCCGACAAATCTGCGGCAACTGTGTGATGCCATCATGTCAATATGGACCAAACTCCCTGAGGAATGCTTCCAGCACCTTGTTGAATCTATGCCATGAAGAATTGAGGCAGTTCTGAAGGCAAAAGGGGGTCCAACCCGTTACTAGCATGGGGTACCTAATAAAGTGGCCGGTGAGTGTAGTTTCTTCAGAGTACCCCCCCCCCCCCCTTGCTTTTTTGATAGTGCTGCAAACCCTTGGTGTTCTCTCAATGAGCTTCATGAGGTATTAAACAGAGGTAGGACAAACACACACGCAGACAGACAGATACACACACACACAGACATACTGACAGATATACACACACACACACAGACAGACGCACACACACTTAACAAAAAAGTGTGAAATATCTGAAAACATGTCTTATATTCTAGTTTCTTCAGAGTACCCCCCCCCCCCTGGTGTTCTCTCAATGAGCTGCATGAGGTCACCTGAAATGGTCCCCCCCCCCCACAGGTGGGCCTTGTCAGGGTTCATTAGTGGAGTTTCTTCCTTATTAATGGAGTTGGGACCATCAGTTGTGTTGTGCAGAAGTCATGTTGATACACAGCCGACAGCCTATTGGACGACTGGTAGAATTCATATTATGGCAAGAACCAATCAGCTAAGGGAAGAGAAACGAGCGGCCATCTTTACTTTAAGAAATGAAGGGCAGTCGCTCCGGAAAAATGCGAAAACTCTAAATGTGTCCCCAAGTGCAGTCGCAGTTGGCTCAAAACTTTTTAGGCTGACGTGTTTTCAGTTATTTCACCCTTTTTTGTTAAGTAAATAATTCTGCATGTGTTCATCATAGTTTTGATGAGTTCAGTGATAATCTACAATGTAAATGGTCATGATGATAAAGGAAACGCATTGAATCTTTTGGCCTGTACTGTACACCCACACACACACACACACACACACACACAGACAGAAGCGCACACACACACACAGAGAGACCCACTCTGATGAAGGAGAAAGTGGCTGTAACTACAGTGTACGTTGTCATATCTGCTGGAAATTTCCCACAATTACCAAGAGTCCAGGCCTGAGGACATCTGCAGGCCAATATGGACTTTTGGAGATAGCGCCACCAACTGGCAACAGGAAATCAGCCTAATATGACAAACATCATCCGATTTACATGAAACTTAGAATGTGTGGTCTACATGTGATACTGAGCCGGCCCCTATACCTTAACCACGCCCACTCACACAGGACACGCCCCCGTTTGTAACATTTGAACCGTTTAAGCTACAGTCGTGTGTAAGATGTCAATGAACTCAGCAGAGAGTTCCTTCTTCATTGGTGATGCTTTGACCCGCCCCCTGGGATTTGGCCACGCCCCCTCCACAGATAATGAACTGTATGACGTAGAGTCTTACAGCAGGGACTTCCATCTTCATTGGTGACGATTTGCAGTGTCTGAGTGCCGCGCAAATTCACTGCCGCAAAGATTGGCCTCTGCCAGTACCCCCGAACTGCGAAGAGGCGAGGGCCCGTCATCACTGCTTGCAGTTTTAATTATTCTTTATTATTCTTTTTCCGTCAAATGAATTGCCTTTTTGAAGGACTTATCATATTCAAAAACTCACCAAATTTGGCGGTCGCATCAAGTCTGGTGAAAATTTACGTATTTTAATGGTTTCGGGAATAGGCGCACAAAAATTGACTCGCTAGCGCCCCCTACAATATTACGAAAATTCAGCCCCTGCACTACGTTTAACGTAGACTCACGAAACTTAGGTACACATCTGTAGCATGGCGGGGCGGACATAAAACTCCATTGTAGCCCCCCCCTAAACCCAACAGGAAGTCCGCCATTTTGTTTTGAATGTTCGAAATTAGTGCGATTTTGGCCATTTCCACATGTCGTACTTTAACGAACTCCTCCTAGAGCTTTCATCCGATCACCTTCAAACTTGGTGTGTGTCATCTTAACATGTTAACGATGAAAAGTTATTAAAAGAAAAATTTTTCGTCATAGGGCGTGGCCGTGACGGGGCGGCCATTTTGTGCGATTCGCCACAAAAACAGGAAGTGGGTGTAACTTGAGCGTACATGGTCCGATTGGCTCAAAACTTTTCAGGAATCATCAGAGTCCGCCCCTGACGACATATACACGCCGCTATTTGCTCAAAGTCATAGCGCCCCCTAGTGGCAACAGGAAGTAGGCCTAAAAGACAAGGTGCTGTACTTTAACGAACTCCTCCTAGAGATTTCATCCGATCAGCTTCAAACTTGGTCTCTGTCATCTTGAGATGTTAACGATGCAAAGTTATTAAAAGAAAAACTTTTCGTCATACGGTGTGGGCGTGGCATGGCGGCCATTTTGAGTGTTTAGCGATAAAGGAGAAAGTGGCTGTAACTACAGTTTCTGTTGTTGTATCTGCTTGAAATTTCCCACAATCACCAAGAGTCCAGGCCTGAGGACATCGGCAGGCCAATATGAACTTTTGGAGACAGCGCCACCATCTGGCAACAGGAAATATGCCTTATATGACAAACATCATCCTATTTACATGAAACTTAGAATGTTTGGTCTACATGTGATACTGAGGCGGCCCCTATAATTTGACCACGCCCACCCACTCAGGCCACGCCCCTTTCCTAACATTTTAACCGTTTATGGTATAGTCTTGTGTGAGGTGTCAATGAACTCAGCAGAGAGATCCTTTTTCAGTGGTGATGTTTGACCCACCCCTTTATGGTGCGGCCACGCCCCCTTTCACAGATAATGACTTGTATGACGTATAGGCTTGTGTGAGGTATCAATGAACTCAGCAGAGTTCCTTTTTCATTGCTGATATTTGACCCGCCCCCCTATGATGCGGCCACGCCCCCTTTCACAGATAATGACCTGTGTGACGTATAGGCATATGTAAGATATCAATGAACTCAGCAGAGACTTCCTTCTTCAATGGTGATGTTTGACCCGCCCCCCTATGATGCGGCCACGCCCCCTTTCACAGATAATGACCTGTATGACGTATAGGCTTGTGTGAGGTATCAATGAACTCAGCAGGGAGTTCACTTTTCATTGGCGACGATTTTCAGTGTATGAGTGACGCGCAAATGCGCGGTCGCAAGGGGGGGCGTCCGCCGGTAACCCCGACTCGCGCAGGTCAGCGAGGGCCCGTACATCGCTGCTTGCAGCTTTAATTAGGGCCCGAGCGCCGACAGCGGCGAAGGCCCTATTGGAATTGAAGAAATTATTCATTATTATTATTCTTTTATCCGTCAAATGAATTGCCTTTTTGGAGGACTTATCATATTCAAAAACTCACCAAATTTGGCGGTCGCATCAAGTCTGGTGAAAATTTACGTATTTTAATGGTTTCGGGAATAGGCGCATAAAAATGGCTCGCTAGCGCCCCCTACAATATTACGAAAATTCAGCCCCTGCAACTACGTTTAACGTAGAGTCACGAAACTTGGTACACATCTGTAGCATGGCAGGGCGGACATAAAACTCCATTGTAGCCCCCCCTAAACCCAACAGGAAGTCCGCCATTTTGTTTTGAATGTTCGAAATTAGTGCGATTTTGGCCATTTCCACATGTCGTACTTTAACGAACTCCTCCTAGAGCTTTCATCCGATCACCTTCAAACTTGGTGTGTGTCATCTTAACATGTTAACGATGAAAAGTTATTAAAAGAAAAATTTTTCGTCATAGGGCGTGGCCGTGGCGGGGCGGCCATTTTGTGCGATTCGCCACCAAAACAGGAAGTGGGTGTAACTTGAGCGTACATGGTCCGATTGGCTCGAAACTTTCCACGATTCATCAGAGTCCGCCCCTGACGACATCTACACGCCGCTATTGGCTCAAAGTCATAGCGCCCCCTAGTGGCAACAGGAAGTAGGCCTAAAAGACAAGGTGCTATACTTTAACGAACTCCTCCTAGAGATTTCATCCGATCAGCTTCAAACTTGGTCTGTGTCATCTTGAGATGTTATCGATGAAAAGTTATTAAAAGAAAAACTTTTCGTCATACGGTGTGGGCGTGGCATGGCGGCCATTTTGAGTGTTTAGCGATGAAGGAGAAAGTGGCTCTAACTACAGTGTTCTGTTGTTGTATCTGCTTGAAATTTCCCACAATCACCAAGAGTCCAGGCCTGAGGACATCTGCAGGCCAATATGAACTTTTGGAGACAGCGCCACCATCTGGCAACAGGAAATATGCCTTATATGACAAACATCATCCTATTTACATGAAACTTAGAATGTTTGGTCTACATGTGATACTGAGGCAGGCCCCTATAATTTGACCACGCCCACTCACTCAGGCCACGCCCCTTTCTTAACATTTTAACCGTTTATGGTATAGTCTTGTGTGAGGTGTCAATGAACTCAGCAGAGAGATCCTTTTTCAGTGGTGATGTTTGACCCGCCCCCCTATGATGCGGCCACGCCCCCTTTCACAGATAATGACCTGTATGACGTATAGGCTTGTGTGAGGTATCAATGAACTCAGCAGAGAGTTCCTTTTTCAGTGGTGATGTTTGACCCGCACCCCTATGATGCGGCCACGCCCCTTTCACAGATAATGACCTGTATGACGTATAGGCTTGTGTGAGGTATCAATGAACTCTGCAGAGAGTTCCTTTTTTAGTGGTGATGTTTGACCCGCCCCCCTATGATGCGGCCACGCCCCCTTTCACAGATAATGACCTGTATGACGTATAGGCTTGTGTGAGGTATCAATGAACTCAGCAGAGACTTCCTTTTTCACTGGTGATGTTTGACCCACGCCCCTACGATGCGGCCACGCCCCCTTTCACATATAATGACCTGTAGGACATATTGGCTTGTGTGAGGTATCAATGAACTCAGCTAAGAGTTCCTTCTTCATTGGTGATATTTGACCCGCCCCCCTATGATGCGGCCACGCCCCCTTTCACAGATAATGACCTGTATGACGTATAGGCTTGTTTGAGGTGTCATTGAACTCAGCAGGGAGTTCACTTTTAATTGGCGACGATTTTCAGTGTGTGAGTGACGCGCAAAGGAGCGGTCGCAAGGAGAGGCGTCCGCCAGTAACCCCGACTCGCGCAGGTCAGCGAGGGCCCGTACATCGCTGCTTGCAGCTTTAATTAGGGCCCGAGCGCCGACAGCGGCGAAGGCCCTATTGGAATTGAAGGAATTATTATTACTATTCTTTATTATTATTATTCTTTCTTTTTCCGTCAAATGAATTGCCTTTTTGAAGGACTTATCATATTCAAAAACTCACCAAATTTGGCGGTCGCATCAAGTCTGGTGAAAATTTACGTATTTTAATGGTTTCGGGAATAGGCGCACAAAAATGGCTCGCTAGCGCCCCCTACAATATTACGAAAATTCAGCCCCTGCAACTACGTTTAACGTAGAGTCACGAAACTTGGTACACATCTGTAGCATGGCAGGGCGGACATAAAACTCCATTGTAGCCCCCCCCTAAACCCAACAGGAAGTCCGCCATTTTGTTTTGAATGTGCGAAATTAGTGCGATTTTGGCCATTTCCACATGTCGTACTTTAACGAACTCCTCCTAGAGCTTTCATCCGATCAGCTTCAAACTTGGTGTGTGTCATCTTAACATGTTAACGATGAAAAGTTATTAAAAGAAAAATTTTTCGTCATAGGGCGTGGCCGTGACGGGGCGGCCATTTTGTGCGATTCGCCACCAAAACAGGAAGTGGGTGTAACGTGAGCGTACGTGGTCCGATTGGCTCGAAACTTTCCAGGATTCATCAGAGTCCGCCCCTGACGACATCTACATGCCGCTATTGGCTCAAAGTCATAGCGCCCCCTAGTGGCAACAGGAAGTAGGCCTAAAAGACAAGGTGCTATACTTTAACGAACTCCTCCTAGAGATTTCATCCGATCAACTTCAAACTTGGTCTGTGTCATCTTAAGATGTTAACGATGAAAAGTTATTAAAAGAAAAACTTTTCGTCATACGGTGTGGGCGTGGCATGGCGGCCATTTTGAGTGTTTAGCGATGAAGGAGAAAGTGGCTGTAACTACAGTGTATCTGTTGTCGTATCTGCTTGAAATTTCCCACAATCACCAAGAGTCCGGGCCTGAGGACACCTGCAGGCCAATATGGACTTTTGGAGATAGCGCCACCATCTGGCAACAGGAAATATGCCTTATATGACAAACATCATCCGATTTACATGAAACTTAGAATGTGTGGTCTACATGTGATACTGAGGCGGCTCCTATAATTTCACCACACCCACGCACTCAGACCACGCCCCCTTTCATAACATTTGAACCGTTTATGGTATAGTCTTGTGTGAGGTGTCAATGAACTCAGCTAAGAGTTCCTTCTTCATTGGTTATGTTTGACCCGCCCCCCTATGATGCGGCCACGCCCCCTTTCATAGATAATGACCTGTGTGACGTATAGGCTTGTGTGAGGTATCAATGAACTCAGCAGAGAGTTCCTTTTTCATTGGTGATGTTTGACCCGCCCCCCTATGATGCGGCCACGCCCCCTTTCACAGATAATGACTTGTATGACGTACAGTCTTGTGTGAGGTGTCATTGAACTCAGCAGGGAGTTCACTTTTCATTGGCGACGATTTTCAGTGTATGAGTGACGCGCAAATGCGCGGTCGCAAGGAGAGGCGTCCGCCAGTAACCCCGACTCGCGCAGGTCAGCGAGGGCCCGTACATCGCTGCTTGCAGCTTTAATTATTATTACTTTCTTTCTTTCTTTCTTTTTCCGTCAAATGAATTGCCTTTTTGGAGGACTTATCATATTCAAAAACTCACCAAATTTGGCGGTCGCATCAAGTCTGGTGAAAATTTACGTATTTTAATGGTTTCGGGAATAGGCGCACAAAAATGGCTCGCTAGCGCCCCCTACAATATTACGAAAATTCAGCCCCTGCAACTCGTTTAACGTAGAGTCACGAAACTTGGTACACATCTGTAGCATGGCAGGGCGGACATAAAACTCCATTGTAGCCCCCCCCTAAACCCAACAGGAAGTCCGCCATTTTGTTTTGAATGTTCGAAATTAGTGCGATTTTGGCCATTTCCACATGTCGTACTTTAACGAACTCCTCCTAGAGCTTTCATCCGATCAACTTCAAACTTGGTGTGTGTCATCTTAACATGTTAACGATGAAAAGTTATTAAAAGAAAAATTTTTCGTCATAGGGCGTGGCCGTGGCGGGGCGGCCATTTTGTGCGATTCGCCACCAAAACAGGAAGTGGGTGTAACTTGAGCGTACATGGTCCGATTGGCTCAAAACTTTCCAGGATTCATCAGAGTCCGCCCCTGACGACATATACACGCCGCTATTGGCTCAAAGTCATAGCGCCCCCTAGTGGCAACAGGAAGTAGGCCTAAAAGACAAGGTGCTATACTTTAACGAACTCCTCCTAGAGATTTCATCCGATCAGCTTCAAACTTGGTGTGTGTCATCTTGAGATGTTAACGATGAAAAGTTATTAAAAGAAAAACTTTTCGTCATACGGTGTGGGCGTGGCATGGCGGCCATTTTGAGTGTTTAGCGATGAAGGAGAAAGTGGCTGTAACTACAGTGTACGTTATCATATCTGCTTGAAATTTCCCACAATCACCAAGAGTCCAGGCCTGAGGACATCTGCAGGCCAAAATGGACTTTACGAGATAGCGCCACCATCTGGCAACAGGAAATAAACCTTATATGACAAACATCATCCGATTTACATGAAACTTAGAATGTGTGGTCTACATGTGAAACTGAGGTGGCCCCTATAATTTGACCACGCCCACCCACTCAGGCCACGCCCCCTCCCATAACATTTGAACCGTTTATGGTACAGTCTTGTGTGAGGTGTCAATGAACTCAGCAGAGAGTTCCTTTTTCATTGGTAATGTTTGACCCGCCCCCCTATGATGCGGCCACGCCCCCTTTCACAGATAATGACCTGTATGACGTATAGGCTTGTGTGAGGTATCAATGAACTCAGCAGAGAGTTCCTTTTTCAGTGGTGATGTTTGACCCGCACCCCTATGATGCGGCCACGCCCCCTCTCATAACTGGTGACCCATGTAAGATACAGTCTTGTGTGAGGTATCAATGAACTCAGCAGAGAGTTCCTATTTAATTGGTGATGTTTGACCCGCCCCCCAATCATGCGGCCACGCCCCCTTTCACAGATAATAAACTGTATGACATACAGTCTCGTGTGAAGTATCACTGAACTCAACAGAGATCTCCTTTTTCCTTTGATGTTTGACCCGCCCCCCTATGCTGCGGCCACGCCCCCTTTCACAGATAATGACCTGTATGACGTATAGGCTTGTGTGAGGTATCAATGAACTCAGCAGGGAGTTCACTTTTCATTGGCGACGATTTTCAGTGTACGAGTGACGCGCAAATGCGCGGTCGCAAGGGGGGGGCGTCCGCCAGTAACCCCGACTCGCGCAGGTCAGCGAGGGCCCGTACATCGCTGCTTGCAGCTTTAATTTTCATTGTTATTTTCAATTTCATTGTACAGCGCATCAGTAAAATGCGCCTAGGCTCGTGCACAGCATGCACACACTATGCTTGTTACACACACAGGGACGCACAGCAGGACACAAATACACAAAAGATTAAAAAAATATATATATATTAAGCAGAACATCTGCCATCATATCAGCAATACACCAAGGTACAAGGTACAAGGTAAGGAGCCTGACTTTTAAAGGGAATGGGAGAGGACACTCTGATTGGTTTATACCATGTTACGGCCAAAACACACCTGTGACTAATTAAGACACTAAGTACAACCCTTTAGAGCCATGCGCCATGCTGCACATATCTTTTTTCCACCACGCCATGCGCTTAGATTGTTAAAATGGGACCCAATGTATTAAAGCACCGAGGGAAGTAGTGAGTAAGAAAGTAAATCAGTAGGTCAATCTTACAGATATAGTCCTCCAGTCTCCCTCCAGGAAGTTGCGAAGCGGGGTAAGAAAGGTGGCAGCTGAGGTTTGGAGAAGCTCGCGCTCGGCTCCTCCCAGTCTCTTCTGGTACTCTCCCACTGTGATCAGGGTACTGCCTACAAGTACACACATGCACACACATATTACATATCATGTCAAATTGGATTGAAAGAGATGGCTATTTTATAACAGCAGAAACAGAAACTTTAGATAACAAAGGAGGCGGGGGAAAAACTGACAGAATGGGCTGTGATTGAGGAGGAGGCAGGGCCACTGCCGGTGCTTATGCCACCTGTAAACCAATGCTTAAAAGGGATTTAAAGCCAGCTCTGTGTCATGGCAAAGGAAGGAAATCAAATATTGCAATATTTTTGACTAAATACATCAATGGCGATATAGTAGTGTTGACTATTGGTGCTTTCACAAAATATCAGAATCAGAATAAGCTTTATTTGCCAGGTTTGAGGACACATATGAGGAATTTAGCTTTGGATCGTACTCATACTCATACAAAACAAACAATATATACACACTATAAACAGAAACAATATAGACAGGTTAAGACAATGAACTATGCAGGAGTAAATTATAATTGATCTAGTTATTATTTTAATTGTGGAGGATAGATCAAAAGGTGCTGGAATTATTAATATATTATTATTGACAT